>UZAE01014534.1:0-13718 GCA_900617975.1 Rodentolepis nana | reverse complement strand
GGGGGGGGAGTAAAGTTGACTCTGTTTGAGTCCGATAGAACTGTGACCGGTCAATGTTTGTGTAAATGATTGTAATTATTGTAGTAATAGATTCATACCCTCTGATGTTTTCCGAAAGGGTGATATTCCAAGATTTATACCCTGAAGAGACACTAGGATTGATATAATAATTGCAAGGGATATCGCTTCAATGGGTAAGAGATACCCAATTACTCGCTCTTCTATGAGTAAAATCGACAGGCAGCCAAAGAAAAAGGGTACTTCTTAAATACACCTTTTCCTGTGGTTGCTGATATAGGATCTTCATTGAGAATAAGAGATTTTGACGCCTTTTGCTTGAGGCTAATCCCATATGTCTGTAGTAGGTCCACACCCACGCCTTTGTCTTCATTTTTGTGAGTGTGGCCAAGACGAAAGAAACGCGTTTAAACGCGGTGAGTTGAGTATCGAAGTTCGTGGAAACCCATGCCGGGGAATATTGAAAGATCAGAGCTGTTATTTGTTATGTTTTGTATTTGTTAATCTTAAGTAAAAAAATAATATTAATTTACCATACTATGCTGACATTTGGCCACACTCGGTATTATTAACTAAGAAATCCTGTGGGTGTTTTTGTGCGTGTGTGCGTGTGAACCCTAAATTAGAGTTTTCTACTACTGACCGTCATTTGTGCAAGTTTTCATTTCAATCTATTTGTACGCGGGGGCCTCTCTAAAAGCGATAGTGCCAAATTCAGTTGTCTTTATGCCTAATTTTGCTCGTGTTTATCACCACCAGAAATTATAATGCAAGTGTGGAATATTTCACAATTTTGACTGCCATCTACTGCTCAAAGCATTGTCACCTGGCCTCTAAATAGATCATAATATTTATTTTTAACTGACAGGCTTTATGGTCACCATCGGCCCTTTAGTTGGCTTCGGGCTTCGCAGAGGGGAGGAATATCAAGTCACAAACAGTCGATGTGGGTGGGGGGGGGGGGGGGGGGGAAGGAACGTAAGAGTGATTCACAGATGTATGAGACAGATAGACACAGGTAGAGAAAAGGGTGAGGTGAGTACAGTGGAGAAGTGGAGTATGCCTTTTTTGCCGTAAGAGTAAAAGTTGCCCAGGATGCACCACGTGGAGGTAAATCGAACGCGCACCCCTGATCTCACTGTCCGAATAGTTCCCCCAAACTACTAAGCCAGAAATTAAAAGTACCGCAAGGAAATGTTTATGTTAATATTTACCTTAAGCTGTCCTTTGTTCTAGCTATTACCCCACACGTGTCGCTGGTTCCAGTTGCAGTTTAAAAACTATGCTGATCCATCCCGATCCAGACACTTGAGGTGTGAATGATTAGAGTAGTCATCTTCAATTAAAATTTCGTATTAGCAACTGAACTTGCTTCTATATCCACTTGTGTCATGCTCCCCTCAATTTCAATAAGTCAACTGCTGGCTCGAAGATTAATACACATCCGCGGGTTACCTCAACCTAATGAGGACTTTTAAATGTCCTTTTACTCGTAAAGGAAGTTTACATGTATTTCTTGTCCCAACTTGATTGACCTCTGAGTAGTCATTAAATTTCGATTTGATTAGTATTCATGCAGTTTTTAATCAAACTCCATTTTCTTCTTCTTAATGTCAAAATTATGGAGTTAGTGAAAAAAATTGATAAAAGTATAAAATCGTTACTTCATTTCTTTCAATATAATTACTCCATTTTATACGGAACCTCCGCGAAAAGTTTTCCATCGTACTTTTTCAATTTTTGGGGAGTTTTCAGGAACGTTCGGAACGAAATTTTTTGCTAATTCTACTATTCAATTTTCGGGGTTTCGGTAGTTTCAAACGATAGTAGGTCAACAAAAATTAAGAGGATAACCGAATAACGCGTTTCCGGTTCCGATGAGTTTGGCGTGCCTCGAAGACGGAGGATGATTTGGATGGTGCATCCAACAACCACTTCACGTATTATGATCTGCGCTGGTACTTTCTATTCGGCTGCTTCCCTCTAATGCTAATTGATGTGTTGGTTGTGAAAGTCTTCTTAGGTCCTAATGATGAACCAGTGAAGATTGAATCCCTTGGGATTAGAGTATTTTGGACCGCCGCTCATTGCACTAAATGGAATATCTTGTGAATCTTTTCTGTTGTACCCCAACCCCCCCCCCCCACCCCCTCTCGTGAGACTTCTGTAGTGCTCGTTCCAGAGTGTTAACGATTCGCTCTCCTTGAGAGTTTGATTGAAAATGTTATAGCTGTGATTAGACAGTTGTAGCATTATGAATCCGACAAAAGTCTTGAAAGAGGGCCGAAGGGAATTGGTTTCTGCTATCGATTGCAATTTTTTCTGGTAGTTTATGGGTTAATTAGATTAACGGCCAAGGTGGGGAGGGGTAGTTGTGAAGGCCCTTGATGGAATAGCCTTGGGTCACTCTAGGTGGGAAACTGAAAGGACAAGATCCGAAGGACCGTTGGCAGGTCCAGTAACATTCATGTGTATACGTGATCATGAACCTGTGGTTTTAAGTCAGGGGTTAGCTACTTGGTGGGGGGGGGGGGGGGGGGGGGGGGGGGGGGGGGGGGGGGNGGGGGTAGGGGTCGGAGGTAGCATTAAAAGCATTTTCGGGCAACATTTAGGTGTCATTAACCATTCCAGGCCAGTATGCAAACGTCTTAGCCTTATATTTCATAGAGCGTGGGGCACCCTGGGCAACGTATACTTTTTCGGCAAAAGAGTCTATTAACTGGCAGTTGACTTCTGAATTCAAACTAGTATGATCCGACTGTTTGTCATATTCGATCCCTTCCACAATACTCATCTTACCTTTCCTATGCCTTTCTGTTAGTTTGTCTCTTTTACATCTGTCAATCATTATTCTATCCCCCTCTCGATTTGCTTTCACTTTGATGTTCCTCCTCCTCCTCTCTATGAAGCCCCGAAGTCAGCTAAAGGGCTAATGATAACTTTCAAAACGCCTGCCATTTGAAATTAATAAATCCTATTTCATAGAGCTAAAACCCGAATGACTGCTATGAAACTGTCTATATTAAGCATGAATTACTTATAGCCAGATTACCCTTTTGCTTTGTCAATTGCCATTTCGTGAGAGCATGCTTCAGGCCCTTTTTCGCTGGATCCTTGGCTGTTGCACCTTGATTGCCATCTGCATTATTGGAAGTTTGGGTAGAGAATCAAATAGGTGACACAATTTCCTTATTACGTCATTTCCAGTTGATGATGTGACTCAAAGGGCAATCACACTGTCCTAATTCGGTTATGTTTCCACCTTCTATACTGTAATCATCGCCACGGTGGAATACTAATATCGAGTTGCAGTACAAACTAAAGTACCCTTTTGGAACCAATTACTGGGAGAAGTGTGTTTGTGTTTAACCTTTCGACACTATTTACACCATTTATTTGAAAGGGATTGTTGAACAAAATGCTAATCCCAACAACGTTGACAAGGTGAAAAAGAGCTCTTTTTGATAGAATAAATCTGCTGTGTCATAAATTATGTGGCTCTGGCATTATAAGTCAGTAAGGGTTGGGTTATTTGTGAGACTCTCGCTGCCTCATTAAGGGTTTTCCCCGCCTTTCTAATATGTTTCACTTAAAGTGCTCTTTGTTCATTACATTCGTGGAACAGTGACTGGGTCAATTGCGAAAACGCACTGCTGTTTATCTATGAGCACTCGAATATAATTAACATCTTTACACCTAATAGTTTGTTCTCAAATTCCCGTTAGAAATCAAAATTAGGTATATACCAGTGAGTTTTTGACCCAAATGCGTGGAGTTTGTCTGAGAACCCCCCCCCCCCCCCACGGAAGGATGATTTGTTGGTGGAATACTATCTGTTTATAACAAGGTTTAAAAAATTTCTTTTAAATCACCTTTTTCTAGTTAAGAAATGGACTCACCGCAACAGAGATATTAAAGAAAGCCCTGGATATGATCACTATAGCTGTACCGCCAGCCTTGCCCATGGCGATGACAGTCGGCATGGCATTCGCTCAGCGTCGCCTCAAGCAGAAGAACATCTTTTGTATCAATCCGAGTGTAATAAATGTCTGCGGTGTTATCAACGTCGCCTGTTTCGATAAGGTGCGTATTCTTTCGATTCTTAAACCACCGCGAGAAGAAAAGTGCAGCTTCGATTCTGGACATTCTACTTGACTTTTCTAGACGGGTACTATCACAGAAGACGGTCTGGACCTTTGGGGAGTAGTTCCCAATGGAAATGGTTGCTACAACCCTCCGGTGAAACAACCCAGTGAACTCCCCAATGGGCCCTTATTAGAGACAATGGCAACCTGCCACTCTCTGACACGTATCGAGGGTGAACTATGTGGTGATCCACTTGACTTGAAAATGTTCCTGTCAACTAACTGGGTAAACTTGATCATCTTGCTTGATTGCCTCTGCCTTGTGTGTCAGTCGTCTATCCAACCACATGTCCGCCTTTTTTTGCTTACCACAGGAATTTACTGAGGAGATCTCAGAAGATCACTGCAAATTTGAAATGACTATTCCAGCTGTAGTTCGACCTCGAATTTCACAAAGTCCAGATAATACCGTCACCACTCTTGCAGAAGCGGATGTAAGTCAATCGTTTATTTAATCATACCTAGTGGTCATCATTGTATTAATTATGGTAATAGGTGTTTGAGGCAGAAATGCTGCTCCTCTTTTCAATGAGATAGTTAGGCGCCTGCACTTTTCCTAGATGGTGTAATGAATCCCGCTTGTTGAGGCTAAGCCAATGAGAAAATGGGGGGGGGGACGATGTGTGTATCGCGATTGGTGATTAACAAACGATAGCGGGAAATACTCTATTGGTAGAAAAGTGACGAACATGCTAAGGAGCGAGTATGAGGAGTTGCTGTTGACTTTTAAATCGGAAATCGTATTCACCTATTGTTTGATGATGTGCTTCAACTTTGACATTGAATGTGCTTTTACATAGTTCTTGTTCACATGTTCGGTCGCATTAAGTTTTAATTCTAGAATTCTAGGTGTGTTTAAAAATCGTTGATTCTTGTTGCATCCAAATTGTCTACGTAAAGAACAGCGTTTACTAATGGTCAAAGTTTTAATTCATTAGATATCCAAAACATGAAATTTAATCCAATTTTTTTCTAGGCATTAGTCCTGCTAGTTGTGGGCAGAATTAGGGGTAGCTGTTTAAAATCAATACTCATGTCACTATATAGGCCTTATAGTAAGCATTTCTCGGGAGTGTTTCCAATGCCTTATACCATTTCATGAATTTATAATTTGCTATCGCCTCCGTAGCCCAGGTGATTTGATCTAGACTTAGCTTTTAACGCATTTGGAACTAAGTGCAAGGAACCAGGAGATTCCAGAGATGAGAAATCCTGACTCGTGCTTACTATAGTAGCTTGTTGTGATCGCCTAGGCGGAAAAATCAGTTGAGACAACAGAGATAATTCAATTGTACTCAAGTCGGAGTGTCTCAAAGGAAGTTGTTCTTTGGCCAGAAAACTGTTGTTGTTATGGATGCGCCACATCTACTGAAGTTATAGTTTATCTGCATAAGGTTCACTATCTTCTCTTGTGATTATTTAATAATTTCCAATTTGGGGTGTGCGATAGATTTACCTCCACGTGGTGCACCCTGGGCAACGTATACTCATACGGCAAAGAAGTCTATTAATCGGCAGTTGACTTCTGACTTCACACTACCATGACCCCATTACATTTCATATTCGAATAATTCCACAGTATTCACCTCACCTTTTTTCTACCTGTGTGTGTCTGTCTCTTTTACGTCTGTGAATCATTATTCTGTCCCCCTATCGACTTTTTGCCAGTTGGATGTTCATCTTCCTTTCTGTGAAGCACGAAGTCAACTAAAGAGCTAATGATATCTATCATACCGCCTGCCATTTGAAATAAATAAATAAAATAAATAATTTCCTCTTTCTGTTCTTAAAGGCGCTACCTTATGAAATCGGTATCATTCGCCAATTTCCCTTCAGTTCCTCTCTCCAACGAATGTCTGTGATAGCACGTGCTCTCAACGGTAGTCACTTCTCTGTTTATACCAAAGGCTCTCCTGAAATGATTGAAACCCTCTGCCGAAAAGAAACTCGTAAGTATCTATGCTCAGTTATCTTCCGGTATTATTTAGTTTAACTAATGTTTTAAGCTTAAATCTTTTTTCCCAGTTCCACGAGATTTCCACAAGGTGTTACTTGAATATACCCGGGAGGGTTATCGTGTCCTGGCTCTCGCTTGGAGACCTCTCCGTGTTGTATACACTCGTGTCATGCGCCTTCAGCGTGACTCAATTGAACGTCAGCTCCATTTTCTCGGCTTGTTAGTCATGGAGAACAGACTTAAACCAGAAAGTGCCCCCGAAATCAAACTTCTCAAATCTGCCAATATTCGCCCTGTTATGGTAACCGGTGACAACATGCTCACTGCTCTTTCAGTTGCTCGTGATTGTGAGATGATCGATGAGATGGATCGAATAATCATTGTTTCTGCAACACCTCCCAAGAAACCAGCTCCTGCTGTCCTTTTAGATACTCCTAATGGCGTAGCTTTCAACTCTTCGAATGAAAATCTATCCGACTCTGACGATTCCTGGAAGGAGCTTGTTCAGTTTCACTACGCGGAAGATCTTCACAAAACAGTTATTGAAGTGACGGCCACTTCAAAACGTAAAATTGATGGGAAGGAGAAAGACATCGATGAACATATCCGAGAGCCTGAACAAGTCTCTGGAATTCGAAATTTCTTCCCCTTTTTGAAGCGTAGACGAAATACTTCAAGTTATAGTGTTAAAGCAGTGGATATCGACGTGGAATCTTGTAATGGGGACTCTATCAAGAAAGCTGAACGGACGAAACGATCAAAGGGTGGAGCGCATGGAATTACGCTACAGATGGTTGATCGACCGGACTTCCACCTTGCTATTACTGGCAAGACTTGGGCCATTATCCGGGATAACTTCCCTTCCCTCATTCCAAAGGTAAGCTTTTATAACCTTTTTAATTGTGCAATAGATATCTTTTATAATAAGGCATATTTTGACTGTGTTAAGGACGATTTATCTTTCGAAATGGTCAACATGCACGCCTTTAACATTGGTAGTCATTGGTTCGATGTTTATTGACAGAATTTCAGTGGGCCACATAACCAATCGCTTTGAATAAAACTTTTCGAGTTAGGGAACTGGCAAGTTGGCCTTTCTCAGTTCTTTCTTCGCTAACTCCTCAACCACACACATCTCTTTAACTCGATTACATCTTAGAACATTTGGACCTGTCATATCATCTGTAGACGATGAGCGTATATCTGCTGAATAGTTGAGCTTCGTGCTGTCGCTTCCCAACAGTGACATTTAACTAATGTCTTCACACACTCTCTCTCTCTTTCTTTTTGTTCAGCTCGTTGTAAAGGGAACAGTGTTTGCTCGCTTCTCTCCCGATCAGAAATCCCAGTTGATTGAAGCCCTGCAATCGGTCGGCTACTTTGTGTCAATGTGTGGTGACGGCGCAAACGATTGTGGGGCTCTCAAGGCTGCTCATGCCGGAATTGCTCTGAGTCTAGCCGAAGCTTCTGTTGCTAGTCCTTTCACTTCAGGTCTTCAGAATATTTCCTGCATTTCAAGACTCATTCGGGAAGGTCGATGCGCACTGGCTACCAGTTTTGGAACATTCAAATTCATGATTGGCTATTCCATCACTCAGTTTACCTCTGTCCTTATTTTATACTCTGTATGTCTCATTGTAATGCAATGAAATAATGTTAACCCCAATGTGTGCCGATTTTATTATTCATCTTGTGTACTTCTTTCAGGTCAAATCGACTTTAGAAGATATGCAGTTTCTCTATATCGACTTGTTTGTAATCATGACCCTTAGCATTACATGTGAGTTTCATTAATATCCCTCCCTAATTTATTCAAGTTGTTTTTTTTCATCTTTCAAGGAATTAATTTTCCTTCTTCTCTGTTAATGTTTTATAATATAGTTGAAATCAATAAGTGCATCTTAAGCACTTTGCATATTTCGTGATTCGATTGGTTTATTCGTGTTCTTAGCATTTCACTTGTTTGAGATCGCCTATTTCAAGTCCAATATATAGTTGAGAGGTCATTCGATAAAGCCACTTCCTTCTTCCAAGACGTGTGGCTACTAGATTTACAGGCAGCAAAAGGCAGAATAAGATTGCTCTTTGATTGTTGAAAGGACTTGTTCTCTCGGTTTCTGCCCAGTTCTGTCTATATCGTAAATAGCGGACGTCTAAGGGATCACGATTGACCTGGTTTTCATTATTTTTAATTTCTAGTAAGATTATTTCAAATGGCAGGCTTTATGATATTTATCATTAGCCCTTAAACTCTGACTTCATCTTCCGCCATTGGTGGGGGGGGGGGTACATTTATAGCAGTTCATTAGCTGTCTTCTTGCTTCCCAGTATCTCTGGCTTTCCGTCCTTGTCTTTAGGGCTGGACATTGAATCAGGTGGGTCTTCTCCATTTCCTCCTGTAGGTTACATAGGGGGCATGTGGTTTGAGTGTATACTCCCAATCTGTGAAGGTGTTTTGCTAGCCAATCGTGTCCGGTACGTAGTCTAAACTCATCAACGGCTTCGATTCTTGGCCAGTCGGCTATATCGGGGAGTGTGACTGTCCACTGTTTCTCCTTTGTTCGGGCTTTAAGTTCGTTACACCTTGAGATTTCCAGTAAGATTATCTCACCCCAGTTCTTCAATTTCTTTCCTATGGTCGAATAGAAATTTGACTCCAGTCTTCTTGTGACCTCGTATCCCAGGTCGAAGATGTTACTGTTAACGTACTTCAGAAATTGTCATTTGGTTGTCCTTCATCAACTCCAGGGTTCAGTGCTTGGGATAGGTCTTACGAAATGGTGTTGGGTATCCCTCGATGAGGACAACTTTTGCCGTGAACAATAGCACAGTGCTCAGAATAACCGTTTCTTTGGCCAGCATGGAATCGAAGGAAACCTCCTTGTACCGCACAAACAAAATCTGTGCAAACTGTCATGGTCTTCGGATGTGTCCTCTTCCGTCACAGTTGAGAGTAATGTGTCATGACGCTTCCTACCACAAATTTTTTTTTCATTGATGAGACTACCATATTTGTCCTCACACTCTGTATTAGATACTTGGAGGAAAGCGATGGAATGCTTCTTTAACAGGCGTTTTCTGCTTATTCTAGTCGCCTACACTCAACCATTTAAACATCTTTCGAAAGAACCCCCAACAACGCGTCTGGTCTCAACAACAACTCTCCTCTCTCTTGGAAGTCAACTAATACTCATCATGGCCACTCAGATCGGCACATTCTTCTACATTAACTCTCAACCATGGTGTGTGTGTGTGTTTGTTGCTTTTTGATATGCTGAAATGTGTTCATTGAGGGGGGGGGGGTTGGAGGCTTGCCTAATAAACGCTTTCTTCTCTTTCAGGATTAGCGAAAGTGATACCCAAACGAATACGGCAATTTTCCTTCTCTCCTGCTACCAATACATCATTCTCGCAGTTATCTTCTCAAAGGGTCCACCTTACCGTCGAAGAATATACACTAACTGTAAGTCGTAAATCCAGTGCACTTCTCGACACCGCCCCCTGTTGTCAAACACACACACACACACACAAGTGCACACTAGTGTACTTGGTACTTGAGAGGAGGTGGAATAAGCATCACTCAATGACGTCTTTTTTCGTACCCCCTTCTCTTTAGACCTCTTTACTGGCAACATTCTGCTTATTCTGGGGATCAATCTCTTCATCAACCTCTACGAGGGCCAATCACTACTGGACTTCTTCGGCGTTAGTCCTATTTTCCTGATTACATATATATTTATTTAAACGTCTCTTCAGTTGCATACTCTAAAGGCTTGTGGTAGGAGTGAGTGAACAGTAAATGTCACATCGCAATTATTCCTACGCGATTAGAAATATTCGGAGTTGTTGACTTCATTTGAAGCTTTTTTCGGAGCAATGTCTGTTCAGGGGTAGGTGAGGTGTGAAAGAATTCAGACTTCACATCAGGAGCTTAGAGGCTGTGATGGGACTCGATTTCACCGATTTCAAGGATATATGGTTTTGAACTTTTGAACATTAAAATCTTTCATCATTTAGATCCAAATGGAGAATCATTAATCTATTGCTTACTTTGAGTGCCATTAAGATCGCCCTCTAGGAAAGGAAATTATGCGTCTTTAGTTAAGATCAACTAATAATCTCAATTGACCTCACTGATTTCTCATTGCTATGTTTCAGTTGATCGTGTATCCTACGTACTTCATGCGAATTATGGTCATCCAATTTGCCATAGCGAACTTCCTTCTAGGCTACTTGATCGAGGCCCTTGTTGAAGGTGTCTCATTCCGTCTACAAATGCGAGAGCTTAAAAAAGCACTCTTCCCACACTCAATCTCCCACAAAGACTACGAGCGCATTCGCGAGGAGATCGATAGAATGGCCGGTGATTGGCCTCCAATAATCCGTTCAGCGAGTATTCAGGATATCCGCGCTGAGTTCTTCGCTGAGGACCACCATCAAGAGAGAATGCGCCACTACTCCGGTGATCGATTGAGAGAAGATTCCTGTTCTTGTTCTAGCGACGACGAGATAAAACCCAACGATCATCAATTGTTGAATGGTATCACTGTCAATGTGAATCCAACTGCTACTCGCAAACGTTGCCATTCTGCTTTGCATGTAAGTCGTGTCAATTGAATTAAAAGCTCACTATAAATGTAAACATCATCCACATCTCTTATTTTTAGAATCGACTTCGGTGTCGTTCTTTGGGTGCCTCTGAACTGCGTGATTTGTTGAAACAATGCCATCAAGAAGAACAAGCTTACAAGGAGTGCGTTGTTGATGAGGGGGGAGAGGGACCTGATAATGCCGGTACTGAGGAGGGTAGTGGCGTCATGGTGTCCAAAAAGGCGGACGAGAAGGGGATCTACCGTTACCGTACTAAGAGCAGTAATGTTGAGCAGAGGAAAGGCCCAGCCGACGCTGCCAAGATCCCCGTGCTCCCTCTGCATAACCCGGGTCTTTCCTAAGTCCTCTATCCACTCTATCGCCTTTTCCGCATCTCAAAATATCGTGTTCTTTTTCGTCTTTCCTATGAAATTACCTTTTCTCCCCTTGGTGCTTTCTTACTCCTCCTCCCCCTCCCGTGTCCCCGCCCTTTGGACTTTCATTCTTATGCCTCCTCCTCCCCCTCCTCTTTTTTTGAGATGCCATTTTGAAATAAATTTGGGAAGAAGGAATTTGATGTTTGACGTCTCTGCAGCAGAAGCGTCATTTGTTGGTGTGGAGTGCAAAAAAAAGATCATTGGTTGGTTGACACTGAAGTCGTTGCTTCAAAGCTATGACTTCACTTGGGCTCATCTTTTTTTTAGATTCCAGAAAGAAACCCACTCGCTCAGGAGCAAACTGGTTTTTTTGGTTGAGTATTTAGGTTGCATAGTTTCGATTTTTAATTCTACCTCCACCACCTTGAAAATATCACTCATCCCAACAGGCATATTATTAGCTCGTAACTGTTGCCAATGGCACCAAATTTTTGTTCACCAAACTATTTCTTGATTTAATTAACTCCTTGTTACCTCTTGAAAAAAAAATGTTTATGGGTGTATTTAATATGCCTCTCTCTTTGTTTAAAAACATATTCACTTACGGTGAAAACCAATTGATGCAAATTTGCATATAAAGAAAGGATCTTTTACGTCATTAATTATTTTATGGAAAAATAAGGAATTTCTTGAATGTTGCTTATTTTTTTCAATTTTTTTAACCTTATTCTGACTTTCTTGAAAATTTAAAAAATATGAAGTTTTAAATTGCAGCCCATAATTTTGTCAACTCTGTTCTCCTAATTAAATGTACACATTAAATGAGCTCATTCTTTACTTTTTCTGTGTTAGAACAAAGTCGAGTTTCGGTGACGTGGTAGCACGCAACTCTGAGTGGGCATTTACAGAGGGAAAGTGATTTGATTAATGCGGCCGCAGCAAGATCTTAGTATCATAAATGTATCACCAATGTACCACTTTAATACAACCACCCAAGAAATATCTGCCACTTTGCAAACCCCATAGATCCAATTAATTTGGGCACAGTTTGAAAGGCATATGAAAGAGATTAGGAGTACCAAAAATGGCTGAATTTATTTAATTTACCATAGCAGTATTCTTGTTAATGGGAAAGATCATCCACCTTTTTCTTTTTTCTTTGTTTTATATCAAATCAGCCTCCTTGGAGAATGGACGTACTCGTTTATACGAAGTTTCAGTTTGATAAAGCCAGACAATAATGTCTTCTTATATTACCCAATTAGAGGTGTGTGATAGACTTACCTCCACGTGGTGCACCCTGGGCAATGTATGCTCATACGGCAAAAAAGTCTATTAACTGGCAGTTGACTACTCACTTTAAATTACCATCACCTCACTCTAGGCCATATTCGATCCCTTCACGGTACTCACCTCACCTTTTTTCTACCTTTGTGTTTGTCTCTTACACCTTTGAAACACTCTTCTGTTCCCCCCTCTCGACTTTTTCAATTTGATGTTCCTTCCCCTCTGTGAAGTCTGAAGTCAACTATAGGGCTAATGATAACCATCAAGACGCCTGCCATTTGATATAAATATAAATGTTTGTTGACACAAACCCTGATAATTGCTTGTCAAAACCATTCAATTGTCAAGTTGATAGAATGAGATTTTTTAATGAAAATGGCTGCATGTTACCTCCCCTCGGCGCATTTTTTTTGATTAGGGTGGGTTTCTTTCTCTTTTCATGCCAACTTTCAGATCAATTCAACCGTTTACTTTTGACAACTATATTGGAGGCTCTTGGTAACAAAACAGAAAGAAAAACATAATTCTCGCCTAAAGTCCACTAGGGGTGTTTGGCTTGCTTTCCACGCACCTCTCTTCCAATTTTGTTTCCTTGAATATTTCTAGACTTTTCACTTCAAAAATATAAGCATTTCCGTAAATGATTGTTTAAATGAGTTTTATTTCCGCAACCTATGTTCGCTCACCTCTAGCATTTAGTTAAATATTAAATTTCAAGTCTTAAATGTACTTTTGAATCTTAAAAACACTTATCCCCCGGGAGATTGCAATATTTATTCCCATGTAATTTCCGGTTAATTATCATTTGAATAATTATCTAAAATAATTAACTGGACTAATTATTGTTGCAAATATGCATCGATTGCCCTACTAAAAATCTTTACGAACTTGTGCGAATTACTTAAGAAATTGCAAATACGATTTCTTCTTCTTTTTGGATGAACTCACATTTGTTTTATGGGGTGTGCGATAGACTTACCTCCACGTGGTGCACCCTGGGCAACGTATACTCATAGGGTAAAAAAGTCTATAAACCGGTAGTTGATTTCTGACTTCAAAATACCATCACCCCACTGTATGCCATATTCGTCTACTTCCACAGCACTCACCTCACCTTTTTTCTACCTTTGTGTCTATCTCTTTTACATCTTTGAAACACCCCTCTATTTCCCCTCCTGAATTCTTCTCACTTTGATGTTCCTTTCCCTCTGTGAAGCCCGAAGTCAGCTAAAGGGCTAATGATAACCATCAAAACGCTTGCCATTTGATATAAATAAATAAATAAATAAATACATTTGTTTATACTTGATATATAGGGAAATTGGGATTAGGTCAACCTTTATA
>UZAE01014533.1:2184-13718 GCA_900617975.1 Rodentolepis nana | reverse complement strand
CTCCACGTCTTCACTGATAAGTCAAACATAGAAAACCAAGCAAACAATGGTGCAAGTGTCTATTCTGAACTCTTCTCTTTCTACGCAGCAGCGGGACACAATGGATTCGCTTTTGAAGGAGAAATAGGGGCCATTAGGATAGCACTATCTCAATTATGTTGCCTAGATACGAAATTCATCAAAGCGGTGATACTTTCGGACTCACAGTCAGCTATAAACTCAAGTGGAAACAGAGAGCCACCCAAAACAGCTGAGATAAAGGAATGTAGAAAACTCTATCAGCTGCTGAGAGAGAAAAACAAAACAGTGGTCCTGCAATGGATTCCTGGTCACTGTGGCATTAAAGGCAATGAGCTTGCTGGCGCAATTGCTAAGAAGGGGACAACAATTGTACAAGATCTAGACCGACCGATGTCTTTCCACACAATGAAGGCCTTAATCAGAAGAGAATTCCAGACCTTAAGGTGCAACGAACTTAAAGCTTGAACAAAGGAGAAACAGTGGACAGTGGCACTCTCTGACATAGCCGACTGGCCAAGAATCGAAGCCGTTGCTGAGTTTAGACTACGTACCAGACACGATTGCTTGGCAAAACACCTTCACAGATTGGGAGTATACACTCAACCCACATTCCCTTTATATAACCTACAGGAGGAAATGGAGAAGACCCACCTGATTCGATGTCCAGCCCTAAAGACAACGACGGAAAGGCAGAGATACTGGGAAGCAAGAAGACTGCTAAAATGTATCCCCCCCCCTCCCTTGGGGGAAGCTGAAGTCAAAGTTTAGAGCTAATGATAAATATAATAAAGCCTGCCATTTGAAATAAATAAATATCACCCTTCTGTCCCACCCCCCTCTTGAATTTTTCTAACTACGATGTTTCTCACCTCTGTGAAGCCCAAAGTCAGATAAAGAGCCAATGATGGCTATCAAAACGTCTGTCATATGGAATAAATTTATTTATTTATTTCAAATGGCAGGCACATGAGAAAATTAAGAATGGTTGCTAAATTGTCAACTGAAATCTGCAAAAGTAATAAAAACGTTTTGAAATAAACCACTCCCACCTCCACCACGAGACCTCCTGAGTTCTGTAGCGGATTGCTACCTTAGTAAAGCCTGACTGACTCAGCCCTAAGTAAAGCCTGACTGACTTAGAAATCTCTATGGCAGATTCTCCTGACTCAGAAATCTCTTTGGCAGATTCTCCTACATCTAGACCGACTCAGAAATCTCCATGGCAGATTCTCAAACATCTAGCTACCGGCTCAGAAATTTCTATGGCAGATTCTCCAACATCTAGCTAGGAATCAGAAATCTCTATGGCAGATTCTCCAACCTCTAGCTAGATAGAACCAGCTAAGCTATAGCCCCGAACCAGCTAAGCTATAGCCCAGCTATAAAGGAAACAGACCGAAACCAGCTAAGCTATAGCCCAGCTATGAAGGAAACAGACGCGTAGCACGGAGCACGTTTATTCAGTGGGTATGTCGCAGACATAGTGTTTACGCAGGAAGCTTAATCATGATCAGGATGGGAGATTAGGTTAAACAAACAGAGGTTAATGATTGGTCACTGTTTGTACGGTCGCACCTCCCAATCCTGGCGTGCAGGCATGCGATGACGTGTCCCACAGTTCTCTTCACTTCCATTTTTGTGAAGAAAGCATTTAGTAGAGCACTCTGCTTGAAGCTGTTTTGTTCGTCTGCAGACCGCCGGGATCCCAAGTGCTTATTCGTGAAATATATTCACTATGACATCCATAGGAGGTAACCGATTGTGGCATTGGTCCATACAGAACCGATTGGCGATGCCTCAGTGATGACCTTCTTCTCATCTGTGACCTTTCCCCTAGTTGTTCACATAACACAACACCTACAATAATCTTTTTGACAACTTGATGATAATGGGGCATAAATCACTGCTAGGACCAAGGAAGGTGAAGAGATGAATTAAGAAGTCTTAAGGAGGGGGGGGGGACATATTCCATTTTCCCACTTTTATTGCCTTCTCTTCTTCCATGCCAACTCTCCTGCGGTGGTCACTGTTTCCATGCTGGTAGTCGTGAAGATTCAGAGCCTTCAGCATCTACTGACACATTGAAGTGTGCTCAAACGCCACGTCCCACTCACAGTGGTTTTAACCTACAAACGCCAGTGTGGATTTTATAATGCCTTTTTAATATTACACATTGTCCTATCGCTTTTTTTCACATCTATCTGACACCTGTCTCAACTCTCACCTCAAACTATTGTCACTTTTTCTCCCTTCCACTAACTCCTCATATCATGTTCTGCCTTCTTAACAGAATGTAGGAGACATGATCGCACGCCAGGATCTGGAGTGTGCGGCCGTACGCTTAGAACACTTCTCAGATATATATTTTGCTATTAAAGTTCACCCAAATTATATTAGATTTATTCGATAAATATTCGCATTTGATGATATCATAATTTGCAATAAGCTTGTTCTAAGTAATACGTCTCTTTCCACCCTAGCTTCGCTGTAGCTTTGCTAGTTCAGATAAAGGAGATACTGGCATAGAGAGATTTCTGAGTCGGTCAAGGCTTTATTAGTGTAGCAAATAGCTACGAGATTGAGATAAATATTCCACTTGCCTTAAATAAGGATTGTTGTTTCTATAAATTTGATCATTCATTCTTGGCAGCAATTGGAATGATATTTCTGTTGAAAACTGGTAGGAAATTTGGAATGTGCATAGTAGAATCACGTGAAAGAATTGCATTGCCTACATCTCCTTCGAGATGTTAAATACATAAATAATTGCTTCCAGCTGATAACTGATCATTTCCTTTGTATTAGACATACCACGTCCATCTAATTGAGTGATTACTTCTCAGATAAAATTGAATTCAAAAGTCATGAGACCCACCAAAAGAACTTTTAGTTCATTTATATGGAACCTACAGTAATATTGAGAGTATTCATTACATTTCTGCATAAAATATCCTCACAAGCATTACGCATACAACACCAAATTGGAAAAATAATTGTTAGCCAAACTACGTAAGAAAGAAGAATTTTATCGCACATAAACGAGAATTTGGAATGTGCTTCCATTTAAAAGGCACCTTAATTCGAAAAAGTTTAGTGTATTGGATGTGAAGAAATATATGGACAATTTTACTTATTTTTACTCACGGTGCAAAAAATGTCGAAAGTGCTGGATACAAAAACCGCTAAAAACTCCAATTTGATTTGGCTTGAAGCTCGACATCGGTATTAAAAGATAACACTGATCTCAGTTTGGAATTATAATATGGGCTCATATTTCCATTAACGCCGTAAGCATTAAGTCTGGTCTAAAAAGCAGTACCAAAGACACAGCATATAAGTTAAATGCTTGTGCCTAGGCATTTTAAATTATTAGTCGCATTTTGTACTAATAGCAATAAAATAAGCTTGGCAGAATTAATATTATTAGTATATTCAATATAGGAGAATGATAGAGTTGAAATTCGTACTAAAAGAAAATTATTCAAATTAGAAATGCTTAATATATTGTGTTCATAATACGTTTTACGAGCTGAATTAATAACTTAAAACACAAAAATCTAACAGATATAGCATTTTTAACTTTAAAAATATTGATTGTTTTAATTCTCAAGGTGGTGGCCACTTCCTTTGTAGAGATTGGGGACGAGAAAGTCACGTTGTTTGCACATTGCTTCTATCGAAAGAGATTTTTCTTTGTCTAATTTACAGGTTCTGCATAGCTAGCGCCTTAGAGATGAGCGGTTCGTCATCATCTAGGGCGAGGAAGCAGAATTTTTCGCCAAATAATTCTAGTTTCTTTTCATACAGTGACGATATCGATACGGAAGATGGGTCACAGGACTACTTGGAAGACAGTTGTCCACCAAGAAGAACAAACAAAACCGCGTCAGTGACTAGGAAAATTTCAGATCCTAGAGATCGTCAATCCCAACTTGACCATAATGAGCAGGAACGTGGTCGGAGAAGGGAGCTTGCCATTATTTACGAAATGATCCGTACTTGTATCTCGGAGGATGATATCCGCAGGCATTTAGATGGTACAGCCAAGTCTGCTGACAAGCTGTCCTACCCCCAACTTCTACAGATCTCGTGTGGAAAGATTCAGGATGAACTACACGACCAAAGGATAATTCGTTCATTGTTTCGAGATATCGAGTTATTAGAGCAAATGTGTGCTGATCTAGGCATCGAAATTGAGAAAAAACGCCCCGCCGTCGACCCAATGGATCATCACAAAATGATTGCCGAAGTTGTCGAAGAAGTGTTATCGGTGGATAAAAGGTAATCGTTGGATTTTTGTTTGACCCTTTTTAGATCACGAAATTATAATGGTGAATATGTAATGTCTCAGCGTGCGAGAGCGCAGCAAGCGCACAGTAAGCTCAACGGGCTGTTGGTGAATGTAAACAATCTGGTAAATATTTCCCAAACGCAGGTCCATCATTTTCCTTCATCTCGAGAAAATCGACCTGTTGGCCCTTTCCGTAGACCTCATCGCAGAATTCAGAAGCGAAGTCGTCGACCATTTTGGAATAGACGTGCAACCTTAATAAGCCCTCTCTCATCTCCAGTTCACAGTCCGTTTCCTCCATCCCCACCTTCTCCAAGTCCCTATGAGGATTCAAGACTTTCCCCTGAAATTATTGAAGAAGTAATAAGTCAATTCCCCCCACCATTAGTATACCATGAGCCTTCTGCTCCTTTCTTATCGTCACTGGATGTCCATGATCTTTCGGATCGAGGAACAATTGAAAACGGCGAAATCAGATTCGAGGAATCCATTTCCATTGAAGAGGCAAATGTATTGCTTCGCGAGTTTGATGTAAATGGCATTGATGATCTTGGATTCGAATCCCTTTTTGGATTAGTTAATAGTGGAAATATCCCTGAGGAATTTGACAATATACCCTTTGGCTATTTTCCCTAAGTCTTTTCTCGCTTCCTGATCGCTGTATATATTTTAGTCACCCTAATGTGACCGGTTTGAAAAATACAAACGTTTTAATTGGCTTTATTAACTATCTACGGAGGTGTCCGGCTTTAGGTTCTGTTTAATAGTGCTCATCACGTAACTTACTGTTCTAATTTCTGAGCTTTTCATTTTCTTGCAACTTTGCGTGTGTTGTTTATCTACCATTTTGGTCTGTTATTGTAATGTAGTTTGCCCTTATTTGTAGCTGAGTGTTAAACGTTGGAGTTTTGAGTGGATGGGTGTTTTTTGTGCTAATTGTCCAATTGTGTTTTGGATAGTACGACGTTCCTTTGTAATTCCTGGATTGAAGTGTAGGCTGTTTGAGTGTGTATCGCAGGTGCTACAAGTTAAGATGACCTCGGCGGTTGCGTCAACTGCAAGGATTCTTATGTGTCCGTAGAGGGTTCATTCAAAGGTTTTGAACTGAGCGAGTCAGAATTCACGAGATTGGTACTCGCGGCCACCCACCCAATAGTGGGATTGGGCGATTGGACTATTTGAGCTGGGGTGCGCGATAGACTTACCTCCTCGTGGTGCACCCTGGACAACGTATATTCATACGGCAAAAAGTCTATTAACCGGCAGTTGACTTCTCACTTCAAACTACCTCCCCCCACTGTATGTCATAATCGGCCACTTCTACAGTACTCGCCTTACCTTTTTTTTACCTTCCTATCTGTCTCTGTAGCACTCTTCTGTCCCCCCCCTCTCGACTTTTTTTCCACTTTGATGTTCCTTCAAAACGCCTGCCATTTGATATAAACTATTTGAGCCTAATCAATGAGAGGACAACCAGGTGTGGAGACCCCTGAATGCCTCTCCCACTATACGAGTCAAGTATTAGGCATCTTAGAGAAACAAATTTAAGACGGCAGGGGTGTGCTCTAGAATAACCTCCACGTAGTGCACCCTAGGCAACGTATGTTCATACGGCAAGAGTTTATTATCTGGCACTTAAAACTACCATGACCTGATTGTAAGTCATATCCAACGTCTAACATAGTACTCATCTCACCTTTTCTCTGCCTTTGTATCTGTGTCTTTTACATCAATGAAACACTCTTCTTTCCTTCCCCCCCCCCTCTCAACTTTTTTTCACTTTGATGTTCCTACCTTCCCTTGATAACTGTCAAAACGCCTGCCATTTGATATAAATAAATTTTAAGAATGCATAAGCTGCTTTTTAGGTTGTACGACCGTCGACTTTCTCGAACACGTTATGAGCCACCATGTAGTGGACGAGAATCTGTCTAGTTATAACGAATCCTAAAAGCCAATGGTTGAACTTCCTGTTATAAGATACAGTGGTCGACTTCATCTCCATTTCATGAGGGGTAAAGCCGAAAGAAAGGAGGTTTCTGCCTTTCGCGTTAAAGTTGTCATATTTTTGGCACAACTTGTATGCCCCTCCACTTTTGAAGTGCCTGCGTCTGCCTCTGTCTATTTAGAGCCCGTAAGAAAGGCGGCGTGTGCGCACGCACTCGCGCGCACACACACCATGTCGAAAGTCCGTGTGTGTTGTGTAATGACGTCAGTCGAGCCTTCGCTGGTTGCCAAAATGGTCTGCTTTTCGTTTGGGGGGCTGGCGATTCACCCCGCGCTCGCTTTTACGCCGTCTACCAGGCTGCGATGCGCTGCTAATATCATTCTAATTCGCTTCACTGCCGATTCAATGCAACCCATTCATATATACCAATTCGCATCCTTAATGAAGAAAGAAATGTATATATATCTGGATCTGCTATTATCTTTCTCCGTAAGTGACTCAACTTAAAGGACCTCATATATCGCCGGCGTTGGCCTGCTCAGGACAGGCGAATGTTCTGAGTCACATGTGGACATTGCTGCCCAGTGCTCAAAGTTTACCATACGTTACCGCAAAAATGTGGTTCTTATTAAAATCGCTCACGACCATTTAAGTGAGCGTGTCCCAATGCCCATCGGGGCGGGGCGGGGTGGGAGTGGCACTAACTCGTAAAGGCCTCCACTTTCGCCACCCCCTAAATTGGCCAGACTTAACGAATGCGTGTAGGGGTTAAATGAGCCACAGAGATTCTCAATTATCGGCTTTTGGAAGCGCAGAAATGCATTTGCGGATCGAGAGATTGTGATTTTGCTGATACTCTAACTAGCCATCTTGTCTGCTTAAACTACATCAGCTGAATTGTATCGTGTGGGACACGTTATCGCTCTGTGCGTCATCGTATGCCCGCATGTCTGCTCGCCAGGATTGGGAGGTGCGGCCGCACAACTCTGTGTGCAGCGACCGTACAAACAATGACCAATCATTAACCTCTGTTTAACCTAATCCCCAATCCTGATCATGAGTAGCTCCCTGCGTGTACACTTTATCCGTCATATACGTACTGAGTAAACGTGCTCCGTGCTACACGTCTGTTTCCTTTATAGCTGGGCTATAGCTTAGCTGGTTCTGGGAGTCTAGCTAGATGTTGGAGGATCTGCCATAGAGATTTCTGAGTCAGTCAGGCTTTAATAAAGTAGCAATCCGCTACAATCGTCAACTTCTAGTTGCGGATTTGAAAAGCCGCAGAACATTTTTTTTCAGATTCTTTAAAATTGATTAGAAAACTCTCTTCTAGAGAGTAAAATGATGAACAACGTTAAGAAAAAAATTATATCAAGTACAAAATGAGAATAAAGTTCACTTCTCGCTATAAGTGTGTTTGCGTGTGAGAAATATTGACTTTAATGGAATGTACTTTCCGATTGACTAGACAACACAATTTGCAAAGTTTGTTTTTGCATTTTATCAACACACCAGTTGCGCACTTACTTTTGTGTTGGCGGTGTACTGAGTTAATGATCAAACACGATCCAAAACTAAGTTGGTTCATTTTCTAATTTCAAATAATTTGAAGCCCATACTGGTGTGCGACAGACTTGCCTCCACGTAGAGCAGCTTGGGCAACGTATGTCATAAAATAACCTTTGAAAATTTGTAATTGTTCAGGGAGGGTGAGGAAGGTGGGGAGGGGGGAAGACGAATTTTCGTGGGTGCAGAATCAGATGAAGGATGAGGCTTTCAAATGGTTCTTTTAAATACCATCTAGACTCCCTCTATGCGTCAACTTTTTCTGGAAAAATAAGTTGAAGGAGGGTTGGGGAGGGGGGGAGTGGAGTGGAGTTAATTTAGGGAAATGGATAATATTTAGGTTCTCGAAAAAAAATAAATATACGAAATGGACTAGATGCTAATTATTTAGCTGACCTGATAACGCGAAGTGATACGTTCCAGCAGACTTCGAAGGTCGTTTTCTTCTAATATAATAAAGGAAAGAAATTCGGAACTTAATAGGGCTTACTATTTTGCAGTATTCCAAAGCAAATCAGTTGTGGGATATGTCATTGAAGGAAACCTAGCGATGGCATTCTAACAAACCACAGGGTTTCGCTTAAAGTTAATTTTGTATCTGAGTGGCGGGGATAGACTTACCTCCACGTGGTGCACCCTGGACAACGTATACTCATATGGCAAAAAAGTCTACTAACCGGCAGTTGACTTCTCACTTCAAACTACCATCATCCCACTGTATGTCATATTCGACACCTACTGCAGTACTCATCTTACCCTTTCTGAGCCTTTGTGTCTGTCTGCTTCTTTTACATCTCTGGCTCTCTTCTATTCCCCCCTCCGGAATTCTTCTCGTTTTAATGTTCCTCCCCCACCCTCTGTGAAGCCTGAAGTCAACTAAAGGGCTAATGATAACCATCAAAACGCCTGCCATTTGTTATAATTAATAAATATTTCCCCATTCGGATATATAAGAAGCCGATTCTAATCAGGTGCACACCTGGAAATGCACATGCTCTGGAAAAAATCTGTCGGAAGCACAAATCACAACATTGTGGTTAAAAAGTTCGGATTTACAGCCAGCTACCACATGAATCAAACCAACTCAAATATGATAGTAAATCGATGAAACAAAAAATCTCACAGCTGCACCTTGGGAAATGACAATTCGGGATAATCAATTCTTGTAAATCAGCCATACGAACACGCGGGGAAAACATCACTACTGACAAGTTGAAAGTGATTTGCAGTGCGAACTATTGTCAACAAGATGAAGACAACTTATGTGCTTGCGTAAATAACATTGGATTAGTCAATAAAATGTAGACAAGTGAACAGTAATGCCTGTTCTACGAATATCTTTTCATTTATCACTACAACCAGTAGCCATGTAGCTACATTAATGAGAGCTTCCCATTCTGACTGCCAAAAAAATGCAACTGGAATAGGTGGAAGGCAGCCTGAAACAATTCTGGTAGGAAATCCGCGTTCAACGATCCATTCTTGCTGGCCAGTATTAGCCATCACTTTTGGTGATGCATATAATTGAATGCGCATCAATTAACGCCAACTAAGTGGTCACTGACTTGTTAGTCACTGCGCTTCCGTCAAGCACCGGCACTAGGTAATTCGTTCCACATTAATTAATTAATTAATTAATAACTGCTGCAACTAAAGCGAACACTTCTTATTCAACGTTAGGATTATTATTATTTCAAATGGCAGGCTTTATGATATTTATCATAGCCCTTTAGTTGACTTCGGCGTTCCCCACGGGGGGGGGGGGGGGAACATGTATAGCAGTTCATTAGTTGTCTTCTTGCTTCCCAGTATCTCTGGCTTTCCTTCGTTGTCTTTAGAGCTGGACATCGAATCAGGTGGGTCTTCTCCATTTCCTCCTGTAGATTACATAGGAGGCATATGGGTTGAGTGTATACTCCCAATCTGTGAAGGTGTTCTGGTACGTAGTCTAAACTCAGCATCGGCTTCGATTCTTGGCCATTCGGCTATGTCAGAGAGTGCCATTGTCCACTGTTTCTCAACTCGAGGTCTTGAATTCTCACCTGATTAAGGTCTTCATTGTGTGGAAAGACACCGGCCGGTCCATGAATTGCAAAATCGGCGTCCCCTTCTTAGCAAGTGTGTCAGCAAGCTCATTGCTTTTAATGCCGCAGTGACCAGGAGTCCATTGTAGGACCACTGTTTTGTTCTTCTCTCTCAGCAGCTGATAGAGATTTTTACATTCGTATATCTCAGCTGTTTTGAGTGGCTCAACATTAAGATAGGATAACAATAGTGGCATCCCCCATATTAAAAGGCAAGACAATTAGAATGCCAATCAGGGAGGACAAAATGCGTGGGTGGAAGTTGCAAAATCTTCGCAATTTACACTGAAAAAAATAATGAACCTCCAAACAGCAATCACAGCACAGGATCTAAGCCTCCTCCTCAAACGCAATCTCAATGGGTAGGCGGCTTCTCCAAGTTCTGGTCTTCTCATCCAATTTGACTCATTCAACGGTTTTGAGACTAATTCCTTCAACCTCTGGACCAAACCAACAAACTTAGGACAATCATATTCAACTAAGACTGTTGTAGTGCCAACGTTGAACGCCACATGCAAGAGTACAAGCATAAGCCAACGTAGGTTATAGCAAAAATTGTCACATGCTTGTACACCATAGATCGAAGCTACCTTAATCACACGTTTGCATTAGTTAGTCTTCATAGGGAAAAAGACTTGAGTTGGACTAACTGCGATCAATTACCATTCCAGAGACCTAAAATTGCCAGTCCCAAACGTTGGGTAAGTTTAATCTTTCAACGTTAATGACAGGATGTGCTTCGGTATTCATGAATAAAAAGGGGTATCAGACGGGACTTGCTCCTTTATCTCAACTTTTAAACAAAGCTCTGCTAGAAAGACCGTCGAGTTGGAGGCAACTTTTAGGACTCGAACAAAGAACCACAAAGAACCCAAGACAAGTAACAGGATCCACGCTCATATTCACATCAGTCCTGTACAGTCCTGTAGTAATGCACTGTGAGCCAAAAGTGGCTGTTCTTTGCAAAATCTGGACATAAAATGACTTTTCAAAAGATACCAAATTGATTTTCAGCATTTACAAAGTAAACAATAGCGCAGGTGGTTAAATAGAGATATCCGTAGTTCTAATACATGCCTTAGATATCCGATATCTAGCCCAATTTTATGTCACGTGTGGGTTGGGGCGATAGACTTACCTCCATGTGGAGCACCCTGGGCAACGTTTACTCATCATACGGCAAAAAGTCTATTAACCAGCAGTTGACTACTCACTTCAAACTACCATCACCTCACTGTATGTCATATTCGACCCCTACCACAGTACTCATCTCACCTTTATTCTACCTTTGTGTCTCTCTGTCTCTTTTACATCTTTGAAACACTCTTCTCTTCCCTCCCCCCCCCCTCTCAACTTTTTTTCACTTTGATTTTCCTTCACCACTGTGAAGCCTGAAGTCAACTCAAAGGCTAATGATGACTATCATAACCCCTGCCATTTGATATAAATAAACGTTCCTCCCCTCTGTGAAGCCTGAAGTCAACTCAAAGGCTAATGATAACTATCAAAGCACCTGCCATTCGGTATAATTAATTTGAAACCCAAATTTTTCAAGTTTCAAACTTGTCCGCTTTCATAATTCACCCCTCCCTCCTCTCCATCCCCCACCCCCCACCCCACCCTC
>UZAE01014531.1:0-13723 GCA_900617975.1 Rodentolepis nana | reverse complement strand
GTCATATTCGACCCCTTTCACAGTACTCACCTTACCTTTCACTCTACCGCCGTGTCTACCTCTATTACATCTGTGAATCATTATTCTGTTCCCCCTCTCCACTTTTGTAGGCTTGGTGACCCTCCTCTCTGTAAAGTCCGAAGTCCGAAGGGCTAACGATAATTATCATAAAGCCTGCCATTTGATATAAATAAATATTCCAAGACGCTAAATTTCATATTTCAGGATTTGGTTCCTTGGTCTGTGAGAGTGAATGCGTGGAAGCGATAACCAGAAATTAATGAGTAGTTGATTAATCTAAATGCCCCATTGATCATATCAACTTTGATTCACATGGCAAATACACAAGAAGAAAGGCAGGAAATACCAGGGTTTTAGCACACCAGAACACACACACACTTTCTCAGACAGTGAAATTACTTCAAATTGTCATTTATAAAATGTCAAAATTCAGCATTGACGGTGACGTTTACATCTAATAGTAAATCAGACAGAAACACGCTAATGCCAAACAATTATTTTCCATCTCAAAAGAAGTATGTTTTTGCTTGAAATTCAGGAAAAAGTGATTCTCCCATGTCAATGTCAATCAAATGTACAGATACCGTAATTAAGATAACCCTTAGATTGAATGGAGAGAGGCTCAATTCTTTCCTATTAAAAGAAACGCACTTATAAACGCAAATCATCATTAGTCAATCAATCTACTTCTCAATATTTGAAATTTGGAGGGACTTGAAGCACCACACTAAAGAGCTCTAACTTCAAAGAACTCCTTTTCTCATACAGAGTTCACCGCTTTGTAAGTGGCATTCAGTGTCAAAAAAAGAGTAAAGATGAATTCCTTTTGCAACATGATTGGCTTTCACCAGTAGATTCACTTATCCCGTTTGTTCATCTAAACGATCTGCACTAGGTGTTATTTTAGGGTTTTGTGGATCTTTTCAACGCAGTTCCCACTGCGTTATAAGTGACATAAAAACAGTCCCCTCCCNCCCCCCCCCCCCCCCCCCCCCACCCCTCCGTATTTTATTGTATCCACTAGGTCATAACAAACCCTTATTCGAAAATCCAGCACATGACTCGCTGTAAAATTACAAAGATCAGATTATCTCTTGACTCAAAGTAATGAACTGATTAACATTGATTGTATTAACTCAGGGAAGGTGAGCACCATCGATTTATCAGAAACGATTTAACAATCCTCGAAAGGAAAAATTTTTGGGTGCTCATCACGATATTATTTCTAAAGACATAATTCCTACATCTGCTCAAAAGTTCCGCTTTTAATGACTCGTTAAAGTTACAATTGAATTAATTTACGCAGAGTTGATAGATTTTTGCGCGGTAAAAGAAATCGCGAATTGGCGGAATACAAAAATGTCAACGAGTACTTTACTAACTTGAAAAAGAAAACCAATTGAAAGGGGTCAGATAATGCCATAAAATAACAGTATTTAATATTTATTAAAATAATAAAAATAATAGGTAAAATATTATTCAGTGGAATAAAATAAGGACTTTTCGAACCATACTCATATATGGGAGCGCTGTCTTTTACCGGGGAACAGTGTATTCCAAGTCCAAATACAACCATTTATCCTCAGGAAGTTAGAATTGGAATGAAAGGTGCTTGATGAACTTGAAAATTAAGGGACGGCAATAGAGAATGGATTGGAGTTATCAGGACAATTAGAGTTCAAGCTCAAGATAAAATAAAATTCAAACAGACATTAAGTCCTTCCCTCTAAAAAATGACTCTAAAAGCCATCCTCCATATTCATCTACTATTTATAGTTGATCAATCTATCCAAACTATTTGACGAAACGAAATTCCCGATTACATGAATTTTAAACAAAATAATAATGTATTAAAATGGACGTTTGGTAGAAACGAAATTCAACTTTATTACGCCCTCTCAGACTGTGGGGATGAGAGCATTTAACTTTAGTTGTAGCCAGAAGTCTGGTGGTGCTCTGGTGGTGGAGGAAGAGATGCCACGATTTCAATAACCATCGATGAACACCCAATGAGCGGAATGGCCAGTCACGCTGGTTATGTTCAACTAATACAGAGGCTAACAGAACTGGAATTTCTTTATGATGTCAACTCGCAATCCTTGATAAGAGTTAGGAAATGCGTTCTTGAAAAAGTTAGGATGTTGTTACTTTTAAAACATTTGTATTTTTCCACAACAGGATAATAGGTAATAAATTAGAGCCAATAAAATAAATGCTCTCACCCCAATGAAATAATGGATCATAATAAAAGCATAAAGTAAAATATCAAATTTAAAAACATTAGTTACCTGAATTGGTTCTTTCTCCAATCGATAATCCGCAAGAACTCGATGAATATACACCCTTCCAGGAATATTTTCGGCTCCAATAGCTGGTGCAGAAATAGCCACTTCATCAATTCCATCCCCATCAACATCCCCAATTCGAGCTATGGCATATCCAAACATTTCCCCAGATCGAGATCCATCCAAGGTGAAATTCTGCGACTTCTCATTATCTCTGAATTGGATATATACTTTTCCAGCATTTGCGCCAACTTTCTTCACATCTTCATAAGGCGCTCCCGCAATAACAGCTAAACCAGAACCAACGATGCCAGTCTCCACAGCAAATCCCAATCCACCAAACCTGCTTCCATTGATTGTCAAGATCTGGTTGTCGATATCATCCCCTAATCGGGTGATTTCAAATACCTGAATGTTAGACGGCGGAGAACCAACGATAGCCAGTGCTTCTTTCCTACCTGGAGAATATGGAGACCATGCAAGAGAATAGCCGAAAGAACCCTCATCTGAACCGAGATCTCTAATTCGCTGTTGTCCTCTCCCCAAAATATCATCCACAGTTCTAACTCTCGGGTTTGGAAATGCGAATGGAAGACCACTAAGCAGCTGGGCATTCTTTCCGTCATCAGAAAGACGAAGATCAATGGAAAAGCCTCCAGCACAGGGCTGTGTACGTCCGTAGGCAGAGCAGAATTCGATAGGGGTCCGTGACCACCACCGATCATTAGATCTCTCCATGATGTTGCATCGGCCACCGGGAAACCACGATCCCTGGTTGGAGTGTGAAAGGGGATCACAAAAAACTACTACGCCACCTGTAGGGAGATTCAAACTTTGTAGACCTTTCCCCAGTAACCCTGCATCTGTGTGATTCAGAATAGGAGAACCGGTATCTAATCCGAGTATTTCACAAGAGGTTATATCAAATCCACCCGGTTTATCAGGCAGCACATCGATTCGACAGCCAAAAACTGCTCCAAAATCGGTTGTAAACGCAGTTCCGGATTGATTTCGTTTAGGGGAAGTCCCTGCAGCTATAATCCAAGATTTCTGGGAGTTCGATTCTCGGAACATAGTGACACCTGTCCAGTGAAAAGTTGACGGGTCAAGTCCGCTAACATAATGAGGGGAATGTGGCAATTGTCGAGTAAATTCAGATAAAAATCCTTCGTGAAGATTGGGGAAATTCACTGGTCGGAAAAGCTGTTTCTGAGCATCTAATCCAGTTGAAATAGGAGGAAACCACTGAGCTGATGAGGTGGCAAAAAGTAACACGATGAGTCCGAATATTGACATTCTGACCGACGTCAATTGAACAGCCTTACGCAAGAACATATGAATGTCTCCAAGGCGATTTAGCGGGGGTGGTGTAAGTAATACGACCAGGGCTTACCCCCACCCTCTTTCTAATTCGTGGGTTTAGTCTATACAGCATGTCATTGGCGAAGTAGCTAGCAAATAGAGAGACGCACAGGGCGTTTTAACCAATGGCAACGCAAACACTTATGACGCATCCTTAGATAGACTATGACATTGTCCTATCAGCTGTCTTGGCTTTGCGCGATTTCCTACATTTGGTATATTGACGTCAGTTGGCAATCGATTTATGATCAAAATTCAAACACTATTGTGACACATGTTTTAAGATGAAGTAGAAGATATAAATTTGCATGTTAAGATGGCAAGAGTTTCCATTTATTAAAGACACTGATTCTCAATGAGATTTCGGCAATGTTTCAGTCGAAAATTTTTCTTTACTAATAATGAAATTAGAAATCATTGTTTTACAGAAGATATGGGTAATTTTGGTAAAATAATTTATTTTGGAAATTCCTACTTTATTAATTTACAACAACTTAACGAATCCTAGCCGGAACAGAGACTAAAAGCTATCTGCCAACTCCAGATACCGCAGTTTCAAAAATCGGGAAGAGAGAAAACGAACCTATTGAATGACAGCAGCAGGAAATCGTGAGTAGGAGATGGATGGCATAAAAAGTGGAAAGAAGGAAATGAATTGAAATGGGAGTGGGGGGGGGGGTGGAAGAGCAAGAACAAAGCGTCTGCATACACACACACAAGCCTAATAGTCGCCGAAATTAGGATTTTACAGGGGTAAATTGTGCCGACTAAGGGCGCCTTAAGGAAACGAAAAGAGTTTAAAACCAAGTAATGTTGGTCAACAATAAAATTTCGAGAAACATATAAATCCAGTCCTTAAAAACCCACCGTGTGATGGTCATCCAGGTGTTTATCCTTGTGAGAGCACGTAGAAAGCGGATATAACAGATTTACATCTCCCGTTAAAGTTATCACTACCAATTCAACCTGTTAAAAATTAGTCAATGCTTTCAAAATGAAAAAAAGATAATGAGTCGAAGATGGATGAAGATTCAAAATAGACCTAATTCCATTAAGAAGAAACTCGGGGTACGTCGATAACATGCACCAATAGCGTAATTGGCAAAGTATAGTGACCAAGTGGACAAGATTTTGGTCGTATTTTGATTGAGAAGTGTCAGTTTTCTATTTATTAATTCAAAAGTAGAATTGAAAATTCCATAATCCTCGTATTCTTGAAATTCAAGCTTTATTATAAATAAAATCATTTAAGTGAGGTTATATATCGAGATTGTTTAACCAATTGCCAAATCAATATCCGAGAGTGGATTTTTGATTGTTCATCGAAATGTTCTTATCTGATTTTGCCCTATTTGTACCATACGAATTTCTAGAACATTTTTTATTCGAAGCTGATGAAAATTTAAAAGTAAGTTCCATAAATTACACTTTTAGTTGAAGCAAAAAATGTCCGTCATTTTAATGAATTTAAGTTGAAATAGTATCAACGACTAACAGCAATTTGCTCTGTTTGACCTTTGAAGCCAATCATCGAAAACTTTTACTACTTATAACTTTATCAGTAGCACTACAATCACAGGTCGTTTGTTGGTGGTTTTAATCTGTCAAGAATAGGCAGGCAGTTCTCATTTCAAAGCGTAGAAGATAAATAAATATAGATCGGTACTACATTAAATAAGCCCATAGGTTTAAGTTTCATCGCATTATCCCTGGGAATAACTAAGGAAATTTGGCTTCCACCAAACTTAGCAACAGGGAGAACCTCAGAAATAAAGGCTGAGATGAAGGTAAAACTATCTAAATTGATGGCTAAAACAAAGCTACTCTGGTAAACCATGGGATAACTTTTACAAGACAAAATAGTTGTTTTGGAGGGAAATAATATAAATTTAACCCCTTGACGCCCGAATTATATTTATAAAAAAAATGCATCCAACCGCACTCTTGTGTGTCCCACGACAGACTGATGCAGCCGACGTGATGAGTTCAGGTGGCATCAGAGGTTGGCTGTGGACTTATTGAACGCGTTTCAAATGGCAGTAGCGCCTCCTGTTACGAGTCTGATGCCAATGGAGGTTATTTGAAAGAGGGCCGTACGGTTCTGCAGGGCGTTAAAGGATTAATACAGCACCTTGCGGAATTATTTATTTATTTATATCGAATGGCAGGCGTTTTGATGGCTATCATTAGCCCTTTATTTGACTTCAGGCTTCACAGAGAGGAGGAGGAACATCAAATTGAAAATAAGTCTAGAGGGGGGGGGGGGGGAACAGAAGAGTGTTTCAAAGATGTAAGAGACAAACACAAAGGTAGAACAAAGGTGAGGTGAGTATTGTGAAAATAGTCGAATATGGCATAGAGTGAGGTGATGGTAGTTTGAAGTGAGAAGTCAACTGCCAATCAATAGACTTTTTTGCCGTATGAATATACGTTGCCCAGGGTGCACCACGTGGAGGTAAGTCTATCGGAATTATAAACCAGGGAGAGAGCACATAAAAGAAGTCCCTCATACTGATGCAATGATGTAGAAAGCTTAGAAATAATGACAGAGAATTTGAAATGATTTTTTTTCAAAGTAGGCGTTTACTGTTTTGTAAGGAGGCGTTGTTTAAAATAATCGGGAAAATGATGCAACCGATCCATTTAAATGCAAATTTAAAGCAACTTACCGACTTTCATTGTCCAGATAAGCAAAACTGATATTTTGTGTTATTCAAATACAGGTAAGTAAGTAAGAATGCAAGTTTCTAATCAATCGGTGTAGGATAAATTGATTACGAAAACACCGATGGAAAATCAGCCATTTCAAAGGTATGAGTTAGAACTCCGTTTGTAACCAGACGCGAGAAGAAGACAACTCTGTAAGATTTCTTCTAAGTAGATCAATTTTCCAACATTATTCATAACCAATAAATTTTATTCCAGTAATGATTGAGATGTGCAACTTCAAAGCAAACAATATGTCTTTGAACAGGAGTTCAACGGCGGCAAGACTACTAAAATTATAACTATAAATTATGCCAATTGGTAGTAGTCTATAGATGTCAATTGCAGTTTAAGGTTTCTAATAAGGCAATATGAATTTAAATAATGCACGGAAAATGAAAACGAGGTAAAGTTGTTTGATAATGAGGTGTTAAAATTTGTGGCTGAATCGGACACTAGGTTAACTAAGTAAGAATTATCACCAAAAACCGTGTAGCCATGGCCAACTGTGAATTTGCATTTGAAGCTCATGAGTAAATGGAATAGAATGAACATTCAAGTGTAGCATCAGTTCTTCTCGTATAACAAAGATGAGAGAAGAATGATGATCATTTTCCTCTTGTCTTGGCAATCAGGAATTCATTCTTACCTACACCACGTCGCTAGTGGGGGTGAGGTGGATAGTATATGATTATGGGAGTGGAAGGAAAACGCATATGTTGCGTCCGGACTAGAACTTCAGAAACCCTTGTATGCATTTTGTTGAAAGCAAGTGAAATAATTGATTACGAATCGCTCAAATAGGGAGAAACAGTCATGCTTTACTCGCTGTACACTTGCTTACTTTATATCATTGGGGATTAGTCAAGCCTTATTTGCGCAGTGATCAGCTACATAACTGGTGATCCTGACGTTATTTGCTCAACTGTGACCACATTTCTCCCTGATACTCTAATAGTTCATTACCTTTATATCGCATAACATTCCTCCTCTAACCAATTTCATCGACTCGCTCCTTCCATGCTTCCTCGCTAACGCGGAATGCCTTCGGAAACAGATTTCAGTGTGAATGCATTGAGTGCTACGCCCTATTATTTCACTCTCACACCAACAGATCCGCATATCTGGTCGTACAACTGGAAAATATTTTCATGCTATGAGGCGTTACTAAACAAGGAGACAGACGATAACTGTTATGACACTCTTGAAAGAGCCGTCACCAGTCGCCTAACAACGTTGCAAGAGAAACGCCTACATCAACTGCCTGTACGAATTGAGTTAGTTTATTGCAATCCTTCTCAACTTTTACTCCACATGGGCTTCATAGCCAGTGGCAACAGATTGATTGACAGAATTTTGAAGAGTTGTGGTTGAAATGTCATTCTGTAGAACTTGCCTCAATGTTAGCCGTCAGTACCCTCCAAGATAATCTAGACAAATTAGCTATAGTGGCTGATCACATTCACGACCTCCACGATAAGCCCCCGTTGTCACCATATTGCAGAAGAGGAATTAGAGCTACTCGTTAAGGGCATCTCCATCTGACATCGTAACCAAAGTTATTACCATCACAGAACGTGTAGAGACAATACCAAGAAAAGCCAGCCAGGTTATAAATATCTCAAGACCAAAATGACTAGCTATCGGGGAAAAAATCAACACCAGGCAATAAGGAAGACCACTGATCCTGACCATTCAGCTAATCGACTCCTCCACGTAATTGGCAGAAATTTCTTACCCTAATTTCTGGTAGACACCGGCTCCGAAGTTAGCTTTTTCCCCCGTTCTGCAGAGAAAAAAATGCTTGCTACAACACATCGGCCCCAACCTAATTGCGATAAACAACCATTTTTTCTAACTTTCATGCATCTCTTGACTGGATGATTATGTGCAATTATTGAGCGTTTTCTCCACTAAGACACGTTCTGAAGAGTAAGTAATATGGAATATAGAATGTTAACACGATTAAACTGCCCACCCGAACATTCTGGAGGGTGGGGTCACGCGTGTATTCTACTATTAATCCCGTTTGCTGTGATCGTAATTTCAATTAACGATATGCTCGCTGTGAGCTTGCTACTTCTATTCCATGGGGATAGGTTAACTAATTCTGAGAGAATATCCACACTAGGAAATTATGCCATAGAGATTGCTGAGGATAAGTCCAGGCTCATTCGTATTTCTGAGGCCTGCTCAGATAGATAGATAGATATATTATGTTCATTCAAAGTATGCTAGATGTATGGGTTAGCTAATCATGTTTGCTGTTATCATAATTTTCAATGAACGCTTCACTCGGAACATGTCTTCCTCTTTTATACCATTGCGATAGTTCAAGTCCAGGAGCCTTTCCAACTAGGAAAACTTGTCATAAAGCTTACTGAGAATAGGTCAAGGCTTATTTATGTACCAATCCGCTAGAGTATAAAGGAGGATATAAAAAAACTACAAGAGCGTTGGTAAAGAGTTGCAAATGACGGCAATAAACATTGAAACAAAAATAAGATGTTAATAATGCTTTTAAAATATACGAATTTGTATTGATACTCCTAATAAAATACGGAGAAACCACGTTACAGGGAATCAAAAAGCATTTCTATCGGCATAAATATTGTAAAATGGTGAATAAGAAAGAATTTGAAATAGTCTCTGAGTGGAAGAGAATGCCGTCTTTTCACCACATTCAATTAATAAAGCAATTACAAAACCAATCTCTTTTATTAATAAACAATTGGCTTAACAATAGATAGTTTAAGGAGTTATAAAAGTTAAAACACCAGTGCAGCATTCACATAGAAGCGCAAGGCACATCTCCTCCAGAAAGAGGTTTCGTTTTAGATAGCTCAGCTCTGAGCTCATTCTCGAATGCCAAAAAACAATCTGGCTTAGCATACTAGGACCATGCCAATTAAAAAGATTATATTTCTTACCGATATAACGAGAGTATTATTGGCGTGGTTCTTTGATAACAACGAAGAATCTAATCGGATTCCTATCCTCTCAAGATCTGGAATGGTTATTCGTTTGAAATATCTACAAGTTTGGCATTGGGACTGGCATTTATTTGAGATTACTTCTTATTTGTCGTACGAAGCACAATGACAGAGTCGTCTTCGATTGATAGCTGATAAGTGTCAATGGGATAAGGGAGATTGCGAATCCGCCACTGAAAAGACTGCTTAGTATCCGCGCGACAGAATATAGGCTAAACCAAATTAGGACATAAACAGGAAATACATTGGCGGCAGATTCTCTGATAACCGAACCAGGTTTTTCGGGTTCTTGCCCGATTTCATAAGTCCAAATACCTTCGCCACCTACCATTGGAACCCGCTTCCATTTACGTTCTGACATAAAAGGATAATAACGACGAGAAAATGATTACCAATAATTATTCCAGAGTTATTATCATACTGTTCAGTCATTTCTTTGCCATCGGGAAAATTGTAATGGACTTTCGTTCGACCTAAGTACAAAATAGGAATAGCTTTAAGATGATTCACGTGAAAATCATTATTCATTAGAAAAATTAATAAAGAATTGAATGCTGAATAAAACACAGGATACATGAAACAAGTACTTATGTGTGGGAAAACTCAAAATAGTAAAAAAGCAAGCTATTCTCAATTTGCATAATTAAAATTTAATACCATCTTGGACCAAAGTTGTCTTTTTTGCTTCCTTGATTGCTTTTAACCACTCTATCGTTGCCATAGAGAAAACGCATAATGAGGTTAAGCCAGTGTGTTTCAACGCTGAATATGCAAGGTCTTTTAAACCTAGGTCAACTCGTAATTGAATCTTCAAGGCAATATGACATTTAAGTAATAAACCATTTATTATCCATTATTATCTGAAAAAAACACCAAATTTAATTTTGACTGTATCCGTCAGCTTTCAACTATGATAAAGTACATAACTTAGGTTTCTTCATTATTTTAACAGAGAAAATGCAGAATCAGAATATATCTGTGTTGTTTACGTACAACAAAAAATTTTATTTTAACTCTTCAAGAAATAACTGAAATGAATTCGATCAACCAAATTATCTTTTAAATAAACCTGTCGAATCTTTTTAACTTGTTAAATTCATCAAAGCTTATAAAAAATTCGAATAGATACCATAATGATGCCAATTTATTGCAATAATCCATTTTGATCATTTTACCAAACAAAGCGAAATTGTATTATGATAAATAATAAGACATCGATATCATGTGGTAAGCATGATCTTGCGGAGTGCAAAATCCTATCACAATAAAACTAAAAAATCTCGTGCGCACTCGAGCATTCTGAGAGTTCTTTGGCAACGTATGATTAGAGGTGAATGTGAAATATATTCGATGTGCAAATCAAACCGAGAACAAGCAGAATAAATTTCGAATTGAACGAAATAAGTTCATTTGTAAAATTTATTACCTAAACAATTGAAGTACTGGTTATTTCTTTGCAAAAAGATTGCTTCAACCTTCCTCGCAAACAGTTTTCAATTGTGTGTTGGTGAACAAAAAATTAGCAGCAGATGAACTACTCTTTTTTGTCCATATTTCATTCTACGAATTTAGCTTGTTATTTTGTTCTCAAATTAATCCAAATTTCGTGCTAACCAGAGCATTTATTTGATCATGAGCAAAGTCAATTTAAATGATTATGGATATGCTCAATATTTACTATGCAATAAAAAATAACTGCATTGATCAGGCATGATATGACTAAATGAATCAAGTGGAGTCAAATTTGCAACATGCAGATAACACAGACTGCTTTTCTTAGAAGTCATTCTCATTTGCCATAACATCTACTTTAGTTCTTCAATAATTCGTTGGTGACACATACACCTCCGTGCAACTAAAATAAAGTCAAAGAAACTGCAATACAATTTATTGGCCATAGCATTCACCAACACAAACCATCCAAATATGTTCAACACATTGAATAACACTTCAACTCTCAAGCAAAATGCATGGAAAGAAAGTAAATTTCACAAGAATCTTATAATGGTGCATGCACAAGAAGGAAAAAGACACAAGAGATGGTGAGAGATAGAAAATTTAGAGGGTAAATAAGTCAAAGAGAAACGTGGATAAATAGGGACATGGCGCATAATGAGTCTCCTTTTTATCATTGAATCTGAAACTCAATCGTTAAAAACGTCGCGTTCACAATAGTTATTTCCACCGTCTTCAAGTCCATTTTCTGTCATCGCAAAGTAAGTAGGTTTCTGCTGTTGTGTCGGTGAATGCTGATCCGAGGTTTCGTGGACCTTAGAGTAGGGAGATGGGCTGTCCACCTCGAGGAATGAAGTTTCCTGATGGGTTTGTAGATCGCCGGGAGTTGCGTGCTGCTGTTCCATTAGAGCTTTTAGAGCTTCGTTAAGGGCGCTAAAACCATTCGCGTAGTACGAAAGAGTGGCGGCTTGCACTGCGCCCAGATGCTTCCGCATTACACGTGTCTATAGAGAGGATAAAGTGTTTTAAGGGTAGGTAGGAAGTTTTATTGAACAGGTTCACTTTATTAGCTCGATTGAGCTATCCTTATATGATTAACGCTAATCAATAAGTGGAGGTCTGGATAATGTGTCTTGCAGCTGCCTCTTACAATTCTCATTCCACTACCCCTGTTTTTTGCTGAGATTTTAACTCCTACAAGCTTAAACAGGACGTTTCGGAGTAACTCCGATTCTTGTAATGTAGCTTTTAACATAGCGAAAGTTTGGTACGACCTCATTTCAAGTAGATTTTCAATCAAACTACACTTTCCGATACTCCACGACTGCCTTGTCAAATAAAAGCCTTTAGCTGGTCTAAAATATGTAAATGACACTAACTGTTTTGCAGAAACGAAGATGTGATTAGGGACTTGGAGCTTTCTCCTGGTAACAGAAACCCAATAGAACTGGTGTGTGGAATATGGGAAAAGGATAAAAGTTATTGCAGAAAAGGTTGTCTGCAAACTCCAACCAAAACTAAATTCCCAAGTATCCGAATGAAGTACAGGACAAAGAGATGCAAATCAAAGCTCAAATAAATCGGAGATTATTTAAGGAAAAAACTCCGTATTTCGCTTTTCTCCTACTAATGGAAGCATCACACCTTTACGTCCAAGCCATACTTTTTAAGTGAAAATTGTATATTCATTTGTGTCGATTGAATAAAAAATGACACACACCAACACATATATATATAGTAACCAAAATGACCTTGAAATAGACGTTAAAGACTAAAGCAGAAGGAATAACAAAATATTCTAACAGTAAGTGTCCACACTTAAAGTTACTACTCCTCTCTTCGGAAACTAAACAGACTTCAAGTTCAGATGACAGCACGAGCGGGATCTGGGACAAATTCGCAATGCACTGCGATGGGGGGGGGGAAACAAAGACTAGCGTGAGAGAGGCCTTCAGATAACAACTTACTTTGAACGGCTGTAAAATCCTCTAAAGGAGGGACTTTAGGCAGTTGCATGGGTAGCTGCTGATGTGGTCATATAGTGGGAAGGATATTTGAGAAGAGAAAAAGTCATTTCCTACAAATGATTATTTGAAGAGAAATTTAAGCCATAAATAGTTTCATCAGTAAGCGTAAACAGGTGTGGTGGGCGCTAACACCAAACAAATAGGTGAAAATCTGAATGAATGGCGGCTGTACGTCACTAAGATGATGTGCATTAACTAAAGCAAAATAGAAGGATGAATGGCCAAGTGAAATAGGAGTGGATAGCCTGGTTAAGAAAATTGAAGTGAATTGGTGATGCAGATGTCTATAAGGTCATCAAAATAACTTTGAGTAGTACATTTTAGTCATACTTTAAAATTAATGACGTGATAAGACCTCAAGAGGATGATACCAATTATGCCCCAGCAACGAATCTTCAATAGTTTAATGTGGTCTATTCAATACTCACTCGGTTCTCGTGAAGCAACTTCATTTTTACATCCGTATCCTTCTTTAACGTCAGGTAGATCTCCTTTTGAGCAGCGAATTTCTGTCTCATCTGTTGAACATTTAACTCCAACTGGAGTGCAGCAGTTGTAGCCGATAAGTCTTCGGATGGTGGTTCACTGAAGGCTGGTTGGGGAGTTGAATTGCCAGTAGAAATGGCCTTTCCGGATGCCTTGGCCTCCAGTCGTGCGAGGTCATTGCGATGGGCGTCGTAGATTAGACGCGCATGTTCTAGCTGTCGAATGGTGGCGAGGGTGTCGGGTACGGTCTTTTTGCAAAATGTGTCTAAACCATCACAGAAGAGCTCGAGGGCACCTGCAGATAGTCATAGAAATTTTTAGCATGCCTAAAATCTCGCAATATTTTTTATCGTTACCAATAAATTAGTAAATGCAATGCCCCCCCCCC
>UZAE01014530.1:0-13756 GCA_900617975.1 Rodentolepis nana | reverse complement strand
GGGGGGAGGGGGAAGGGGGTGGCAAATAACCTATGTGGAAGTGAGGTAACTCACCAGAAACCGGTCAAGTCTGGATGCCGGCTTATGTATCACCCAATACTAGGCTATTAGTCATTCTTCAAAATGAGTTAGATATTTAACGCAGATACTGTGACCCTGAATGTGCATATAAGTGAAATTTTAGCTGTTAGTCGATGGATGTCGTCTAGCATCGGTTCACCTAAAAAGCGATGACTTTTTCATTTGATAAGACTCAACAATAAATCCTCACAAGTTTGAATAGTAAATTTTAATTGATTGAAAGATTTGCAAACGTGTTTAGAAAGGCATAAGAAGTTCGAGGGGATCTAGAAGGAGCAGGAACAAATTTCCTGAAATTAAAAACAAAGTTCTTCACTTATTTAAAAAACATTGAGGAAGGAGAGTTTTATTACTGATTCTAAATGTTAAATCTTCATAATATATTTTTTCTAGCCCACGAAAGGGGTTATGTTTCCAATTTCAAGCGAAATATTTGCTCGATCCATTTAATTAGATAAGACCTGGTTTTATTAGCATCTTCGAGCAAATAAGGGTGTACTTGAAAACCTACAGGCACAAGTCATGGAAGATCTCTCTCACTTAAGCCTTCTTAGTAATATATATTCCACGATCAGTTCGGTTTTACGTTGTCTGACTTAATACTACTGTAAGCTTAGTTATAAGTATGTAGTTTCATTCAACTTGTGTAGGGTCATCCAATACCTGCCCTCTTTTCGCATAAATGACCCAAATCACAAAAACCATTTTTTAAGTATTCATTTTAAAATTTGAAAAAGAATTAAATTAAACATGAATTTATCAGTTTATTCACTGTCATCTTAAAAGACATGGATAGACTTTGTCATTATTATTAAGAATTTTTGAATTTCTCCGTCCAATGAAATTATTTTATTTAATGTTTAGACTCATTCTCTGGTAAATTAAGGAGAGAAATGATTGGAGAAAGTTTGTGAATAAAACTGCGCAGAAGCTACGAAAAATGATGGCTTATTATTATTGCGTCTATCGCTTTTTATTTAAGGAAATGAAATATACATTTATTATATTGAGTAATAAAACGATTATTAAAAACAAATATATGATCAAAATATTAAATAATTTTAATTAAAGTAGTTAAAATAACTGTGAAAGTTGGCAAGAAAATATTGGAAATCGCAAAATATTTAACTGAGGAAGAAAGTAAAAAATGTTTATCAAAAAAAAAGAAATTATTTTGCACTATTCCATCTATTTTAACATGTTAAAGAACATTATCAAACATCTCCAAGAATAAAGTTCATGAGTAAAATTTTTAGTTTGCCATTTTAAGAACAAATATTATTATTTTAGGGTTATGGGCTTGGCAAATAGAAAATTAGTGAAATTATAAATGTTTTTGCTGTGGCTAAATTTTTAAAGACGGGGTGTGCGTTAGACTTACCTCCACGTGGTGCACCCTGGGCAACGTATACTCATACGGCAAAAAAGTCTATTAACGGGCAGTTGACTTCTGACTTCAAACTTCCATAACCCCACTGTATGTCATATTCGACCCATCCACAGTACTCATCTAGCCTTTTCTCTGCCTTTGTGTCTGTCTGCTTGTCTGTCTGTTACATCCGTGAATCGCACTTCTTTCCCCCTGTCGAATTTTTCTCACTTTCATGTTCCTCCCTTCTGTGAAGCCCGAAGCCAACTAAAGGGCTAATGATAACTATCAAAATGCCTGCCATTTGAAATAAATAAAAAATTTTCAAAGACCATTATGTTCTTTCAAATTTCAAAATATATGCCAAATAGATTTACATGAAATAGAGGACCATAGTTCCCCAAGTGCACACAACCTCAATGCCAATTTGGATGTCTCAAGGGCAGTGCGACTTTATTAAACAAAATTTCTGAATATCAACAAATTTTTACTGCTTCATCGAACTTAAAAGTATGAAATCGATTAACTTTTAGCGTTTTGCTCAACTTCTGCTTTGAAATACGCTCAAAATGTGTTTTAATTTTTTGTTATCTAAAAAACGAAACATTGCCTAAACCATTTAAATCTCTCAATCTGTGCACTGATACCCCTAATGGAGAAGAGAATACCTTGAGTAACCCTTTTTGTAAATACTCTAAGGAGAAAAGTTTTAAACGCCTGAGCAGAGAAAACGAGGCAAGCGAGAACCTTGAAGACTCAGGTAAATCTGCCAGTTAGAGAAAATTTGATGCGATCAGTGTTGATCCTGAAGTGAGTCATAATCAATATCATCATGGATAGCACCAATTGAAATTTAATAAGAAACAATTAAATGGCAAGCCCCTCATTTTATTTTATTTAAAACCCAAGTGGCGTAATATAATGATTGAGGATTATTATTATTTATTTATTTATATCAAATGACAGGCGTTTTAATGGTTATCATTAGCCCTTGAGTTGACTTCAGACTTCACAGAGGGGAAGGAACATCAAAGTGAAAAAAGTTGAGACCGGGGGGGGGGACGGAAGAGTGTTTCAAATACGAAGCTAGAAAAGGTAGAAAAGAGGTGAGGTGAGTACTGTGAAGTAGTCGAATATTACATACAATGGGGTGATGGTAGTCTGAAGCCAGAAGTCAACTACCAATTTAAAGACTTCATTGCACTATGAGTATACTTTGCCCAGGGTGCACCAAGTGGAGGTAAGTCTATCGCACACTCCGTATTATTATTATTTTATCCTCCATTTCATTCAAAAATGACTGAATACCTTTTATCTACAATTAAGATGACAAAGATGCTTTACATTCTATGGTTAATGTATATTTGCTTTTTGCACTGCCACCAAGACAGGCTGCGAACAGTTCATGTTTAATTTCGTCTAGCGACTCGTCATTTGTATGCAAATCATCATACAGAAATGGCACATATTAGCATGCCATTTTTTCAGTTGGAGGTAAATTTATTCAATGCTACTTCCGATGCAGTACCCTGCGCGAGTTGAATATCGCCTAGATTTTATCGATGATAAATGGTCTCAACTTGAAGCAATATTTTGCTATTAACGTACTTTATAAAACATATGCCATAGCAATTCACATTCTCCCCATCACAATGTGGATTATTCATGGTATTATTTGAGTGAAAAAAAAGATTTTAATTAATGAAGGTACATGATATGAGAGTAGTGGAATGCACATTCATGGTGAAGTCGAGCAGGTAGCCATTGGATTACTGCACCTTCAATCAGACATGATTATGGTATCAATTTAAAGCAGCGAAAGTTTAAAGATGGATTGTAGAATCATTGCTTAATCTGACGAGGGCAGAATTCATAGTGGAATAATAACAGAAGAATGGGATTATGGATGAGGACGGAAAACTAAAGAATCTGCAGTGTTTGTGGAAAGAACTTCAATTCTTGGCGCGCAAAATGGAGGGGTGCGAGGGCGAGTAAATGACCTCGTGGTCAGATGACAATGCACCATAGAGATGACAAAGGTGCACAGTCACCTTCCTCATAGATTTATTTATTTATTTCAAATGACAGGCGTTTTGATAGCTATCATTAGCCCATTAGCTGACTTCGGGTTTTACAGAGAGGAGGAGGAACATCAAAGTGACAAAAAGACGAGAGGGGGGACAGAAAAATGATTCACCGATTTAAAGGAGACAAACAGATACAAAGGCAGAGAATAGGTAAGATAAGTACTGGGGAATGGGTCGAATATGGCATGCAGTTGGCCATGGTAGTTTGAAGTCAGAAGTCAACTGCCGGCTGATAGACATTTTTTGCCGTATGAGTATACGTTGCCCAGGGTGCACCACGTGGAGGTAAGTCTATCACACACCCTCCTTCCTCATAGATTATTTTACTCATACGGATTACACTCTGTATCCTAAGACTTTGTTCCTACTAAAATGCTCAAGGTTATCTATATTTCTAACAAAGTTATATTTTACAGAATTATTTAAGCAACAACCACTCCTACTTCAAGTAAATTCCAATAATGACAAGTTATCCAAATCTGGTGAGAGTATTACAAGTTTCCTATTACAATTTCTAAGTAAGGTGTTTTAATTTAGAGCCTTTCGTTAACAGAAGACGGCTTATATTAATTTCGAATTATTTTATTTACTTCTCTGAACTGCCTTAAGTAGATTTTTATAAGTTAATATAATGTGACTCAATAGAAAAAAACACGATTTTAATTTAGCGAACATTTAAGATTACACAATCGAGTTAAATCTTCGAAATTTTAAGCCTTAAAATGAAAATATTAATGGTAAATGCCGATAATATTAATGTGGCCCGATTAACGGTCCAACTAATATATCCGTTCACCTAGCCAGGTCCCCTGTTATGAGTTCGTGTTGACCAAGAAGGAACAATTAATTTCAAGAAGATAATTAACAGCGAAATGACTCAATAATACATGTAGTTTTAATCTAATATTTTTTTTGTACTAGTTTAGGTTGCATTTTAATGGAATTTTTTATTGCCAACAGATTAACGCATCAATGAAAGATGTGCGATTGGAAAAAAATAGATTGAGAAAAGGAAGTAATCTTCAGTCATAAGAATTCCTTCAGGGAATTATTAATAGGAACTAATTAACCGATTATTTAAAAAAAACAAAAAAAAACGAATAGAGGGTACTACAATTTGCAAGCATTCAAACATCTATACCGCTAGACTGTGTTATGATGTATATTCCACTCACAATTACAAGTTACTACAAGTGTTCAGGTTCTTGTGAGTAAAACCGCAGATTACGAATATGACACTTCCTTTATTAAAGCCATTTATAACCTGTCTGTATTGAAAGACATGGGTCTTTTTAGGCCAAGATATTAAATCAATTATTTAATGGCTATTAGACTTCATTTTATGAGACAAAATGTAATTAGCCAGACAATGAACCAATCAGTGCAGGGTAGTCAAACTTTTCCTTCAGGGTTCCACCATGATTATAACGAGAAAGTAACATGAAGTGGAAGTAGTATAGTATTTTCGATGTACGACAAAGGATTGTTTTGCAAAAGTCATAATAGGATAATGTTGGGACAAAGTCATTCAAAATGAAATGTCCCTTAGTGACGTTTTGATTTGTTTAAATAAAGTGCTACCAATCCGTCAGTTTATTGAAAGCTTCAATGCAATCGGTAATTTCTAGGTGAAGTGGTAGATTATTTGCATGTGCAGTCCAACCCAGTGTATCAATATCCGCTCATTTGGCTCTTTCTGTTTTTCTTCAATTCAGATACACATTCCTTTTATTGCCAAAATGTCCCCATTATGTCCTCTTATCTTATTTCGAACTCGAAATAACAAAGGAGAATATTCGATTTTTTTCATTACTATTCCACCATTATTGTAAAGTTTAGCACAACTTCAAGAGTTGTACACTGAATTCCATTTGTTTTAAAGTTCATAATTGCTTTGAGATTAAAGCAAACAACTTCATTCGGTGTAAACCAACACACCTGTCCCATTGGATACAATAAAATCGATGAAAATATATTAAAAAGAGATTTGTTTATGAATGGTTAATTAAATTTTGTAAATGCATAACTGGCTTAATTATATCAGCTGTCAAATCACTAGGTGATAAAAAACAATGAGAAATTCACATTTTACATAGTCATTCGAAATTTTATTCATATTTGAAGCAATTTTCCTAGTCTAAACATGTCAGAAACAAATTATATGTCATAGTGGAGCCCGTGTTAACCATCCATTTAAACAATTTTTCGTTCTCTATAATTGTAGAAATCTCCCTTCAAACTTTGTTATATCGTTGTCAAGGCCTAGAATTAGCATTATTGGAAAACATAATGATGAAAAGTATTTGTCAACATTTTTCCCTTTTCCTTATAATTTATTTCCAAACTCTATAATTTTAGGTTAAATATTTTTGAAAAGCTTTAGGACAACCTGACGTTGGTTTATTATTCGCATTCAGCAATGACGTGAACTTCTGAATAGCTGAATATGTAGATAAAGTAATTTTATGAGACATTTCCTGAAAATCAGTCATTAAGCAAATCTTTACCGTATATCACTTTAAGAGAAAAATACACGAATAAACAATTTGTTAAACCTTGGTATTAGTCAAAAAAGTCTTATTAGATGAAGTCTAATAATAATTTATTGCAAATGAGAGGCGTTTTGATAGTTACCATTAGCTCTTTAGCTGACTTCGGACTTCACAGAGGGGAGGAGGAACATCAAAGTGAGAAAAATTCGAGTAGGGGAATGGGAGAATGAATTACAGATGCAAAAGCGACAGACAGACATACAAGTAGAGAAAAAGGTAAGGTGAGTATTGTGGAAGTGGTCAAATGTGACATACAGTGGGGCCGTGGTAATTTGAAATCTGGGGTCAACTGCCGGTTAATGGATTTTTTGTCGCATGAGTATACGTTGCCCAGGTTGCACAACGTGGATGTAAGTCATTTGCATACCCTATGAAGTCTAATGTGAAAGTAAGATGCCCTACTATTAATGTCCTTGCACCCGAGGTTAAGTCGACCATTTCAAAGTAAGAAGAAAGAAACGCACTGAAGGGTGATAAACGTCTTTTGAAACCTCGCGAATTGCACAAAATGATCGGTTGTTAGATGCGTTTACTTTGAGAATGCACATTAGTAGCTAATCAGATGAGAGGACTTCTGAATGCACGATGGATGCTCTAGCGTGAGGTTCCTTTGGCCGACTTTATTAAACTTGTTTGCTTCAAATGCTCGTTTGTAGTCTCTATAACCGATAGTCTTCAAACCCCAGAAGGTAAAAAAGGACATTTTAACTTCATGGTGATCCTTAAGTGATTATAGTCAATTTCTGAAACGATTTATAAATGCTTAATTAAATTAGAACTCAAATTTGGGTGGACTCTACTGTAAACTTGCTAATAATAAAGTTTCTGAATGCATGCTTTTTAAACAGCAAATATTTTTAGCGCTCTCATGGGCATATCGTTTCGTTTTATATCATACCATGAAGTTTGGAATGAGAAAATTCATCACAGAGTTCACGTCAATTTATTCCGCAGTTAGTGTTGACAATTTATTTAAATTTATCCTCGTCTCAAAAATATTTTTCCAATACTTATTAACGTTTGGCAAGAAGGTCTAAATATGATCCGTTACTGTACTCTACTACAAACTATTGATCAAAAATGAACTAAAGCCTTATGAGGCATATATCGTTGAGTCAAATAGTAACTTTTTCCTGACAGAAAATAATAAAACAATTGATTTTTTACTATGATCAAGGACAAAATGGAAGGAATTTTCGTGAATTTATTGTCGAAAAGCGGATTGAAAAGGGGGAAATATAATTCAATGAGTAATAACATGGAGGGTTCGAAAATAGAGCACCAACGGCGTTTCTTTAAAAGCTTTGCAGATATTTATTTATTTATATCAAATGGCAGGCTTTATGATATTTATCATTAGCCCTTAATCTTTGACTTCAGCTTCCCCCAAGAAGGGGGGGAGGTACATTTATAGCAGTTAATTAATAGCAGTTCATTATCTTTCCTCTTGCTTCCCAGTGACTTGTCCGTACTTGTCTTTAGGGCTGGACACCGAATCAGGTGGGTCTTATCCATTTCCTCCTGTTGGTTACATAGAGGGCATGTGGGTTGAGTGTATACTCCCAATCTGTGAAGGTGTTTTGCCAAGCAATCGTGTCCGGTACGTTGTCTTAACTCAGCAACGGCTTCGATTCTTGGCCAGTCGGGTGTCAGAAAAAGCCACTGTCCACTGTTTCTCCTTTGTTCGAGCTTTAATTTCGTTGCACCTTGAGGTCTGGAACTCTCTCCTGATTAAGGCCTTCATTGTGTGGAAAGATATCGGCCGGTCAATGCATTGCAAAATCGTTGTCCCCTTCTTAGCAAGTGTGTCAACTACATCAATGTCTGCTAATGGGTTCATAGGGGGAGAGAGGCTTTTTGGTTTTTCATCGATTTGTAATGCTTTCTTCAGTTCTATGGCTTTCTGTATTAGGCCAGATTGCGTTTTCAGATGTCTTGGTCTATTCTCATAGGTGCTGAAGAACTTGTCCATGGGAATGCGCAGTAGCTTCTCATACAGGATCAAGGCCTTCTCTTTGATAAGGGAACTTATTGTGGTGCTTCCTGTAACTAGGAGCATTGCATCAATGGGTGTTGATTTTATCCCTTCAGTAATTAGTCGTAATGCTTGGTGTTGTGCCCTCTATAGTGGTTTGAGAGTCACCTCTGTGGCTGTAATGAGTGGCTCACAGCAATACAACATTATTGGCTGAATAAACATCTTGTAAGTGGTGTTTAGAGTTGAGCGCGCACAGCCTCATACGCTACCAGCAAGACGCTTCAGTACATTCAGTCTATTGGAGACTCGTTCTGCTATTTTAGCAATGTGACTTTACCAAGTTAGCTTTGTGTCNCAGGATGTTGGTTGGAGTTGAGGGGACTTGTGTGAAGTTCATTCTCCAAAAGGTTTGTGAATCTAGACCAGTCAGCCTTCTTGAAGTTCCATGATAGCTTAGTTGGCACTTTCCTTGTCATGCTTTTGCTGCCGATGGTAATACTCGCAATGACTGGTTTGTGACCAGAACCAGGATCTTCAATTATTTTGTGGTGTGTATGCTCACTGATGTCGCTTGAAGCCAGGAGCAAGTCAGGAGTTGTTCTGGTTCCATTGTAGTGCAAATATGTAGCCGGATCCTCATTGCTGTAAATAAGTTCCAGAGGGTTTCTGTTTAGCATGTCTTCAATTTCCTTTCCAGCTATGTTTGTATCCTTGTAGCCCCATCTGGTGGAGTGGGCGTTGAAGTCTCCTAGTACTATGGTTTTGTGTGAGATTTTCAGAATGTCAAAGTTGGGACAATTCTGGGGTGGATTATAGACTGCATATATCTTGAAGTGGATTTGAAATTTCCAAACATTTAATCTGATTATTTCACATTTGTCTTGTGTCGAGCCCATACTCTTGAATAGATCGTATTGTGAGGTGAGGCCTTCTTTAACTCCAGTTAGAATTCCACTTGCAACTTGCCGGTATTTAGGTAGATTGTACAGAGTGTAACCTGGGAATTGGTAGTACTTCAGTTTGTCATCCAAAATGTTTGCTTCCATAATTGTGAAAATGTCTACATCATAGGTTTGTAGGATTTTCTGTACTTGGATCTTTTTGTCCGGAGACATTCCTCCAGCTTTCCACTGGAGGATCTGAAGACGTTGTGATTCACCCTGACGAGGGCGATTTTTCTTATAGCCTTTTTTAAAGCTAATCATAATACATTGAAGTCAAAAACGAATGCCGAGTGATAGACTTTTTTGCCGTAAGAAAATACGTTGTCCAGGGTGCACCACGTGGAGGTAAGTCTATAGTTAAATCTTCACTTAACGGGAAGTTCATTCCTGTACTTATTAGAATTCATTAACCAGAACCACTGGTGAAATGCCTATTATTTCAAAATTTAAGGTTCGTTTTGACCGATTCTCATTATTGTCAAATTTGAACATTTCCATTTTTCCAATAATTATCAATATTTGTTTCAATTTCATAGACAATTATTTTAGCAATACTCCTCGTTATATATATATAACGAAATGGGTGTTTTATTATAATCTAACGGATCGCGGCGGAAAAATTGATACTCTAGACTAGAATGTAACAATTAAAAAATTAATGTGTCTATAACAAATTTTACCAGGGAGAGTCAATATAATTTTCATTTTAGTAATTACGCTTGATAAAAATTTACAATAGTGGCTACTTTCTTTAATCATCGGTGTCTATTCCCTCAACAAATGAATTAAATTGCTATTCTGGGAAGAAACAACAAGTTAAACCTAGTACTTTGCTATCATGTTCTTATTAATTTTTTTAGGAAATTCTTTAAAGTTTATATACCCCATTTTAGTAAACTTGTAAACTAAATTAAATCGTTTTGTATTGCCACAAAATAAAATTAGTTTATTTATTTCAAATGGTAGGCGATTTGATGGTTATTGTTAGCACTTTAATTGACTTCGGGCTTCACAGAGAGGAGGAGGAACATCAAAGTGAAAAAAAGACGAGAATAGTTTTTCGAAGATATAGAAAAAAGGTAAGGTGAGTACTGCGAAAGTGTTCGAAGATGACATAAAGTGGGGTTATGGTAGTTTGAAGCCAGAAGTCAACTACCGATTAATTGACTGCCCTACGAGTATACTTTGCCCATTGTGCACCACATGGAGATATGTCTATCGCAACACTCCATATAAAATTTATAAAAAGTAGGTCAAATGCCTCTTAATACCAGTCAGAGCATTTCTCAAGCCAATTGACTTGGCGGTGAAGGCTTTATGCAGTCGTCTTTAGAAAAAAATGTGCATTCTATTGATTGGAATTAATCCACCCAACCGGTCGGATTCACCAGTGGATGCTAATTGAAGCATATTTAATTTTAACAGTTTTAATATGTTTAATTAAGTTAAATACACTGCCTCACTGCACATTCTATGGAATATGAATGACGGGAAGACACACCTGCAAGACAAGTTTACAGAGTGACGTCATTTGGAAAATTTCATTGAATATAAATTATTACTTGAAAAAGGAGAAGATTTAATGCATATTTGAGGGGCTGAGCTTAGAGTATGCAGAGTTGAGGACAAATTCGGGATATAATTGGTCTATCAGCTTAATAAAAATAAAACTTCAGTGATAGTTACTGGCATTTAACATTCGCAAAATTTATGGTGCATCACCGAATCGTATCTATCTCAAATCTCAGATATTTGAAATAAAAAACAAAAAGCTAAAATCTAAAAGTGACATTATTTCAAATCTGATTCAACCATTAAGTTTTGGATAGGATACACCAAGCATTTAAATAAAAGACGCCTACTTGTGGCCTCCAGGAATAGGACAAATTGGAAGAGTTATGATAATATAGCGCCATTTTTCAGCTCTACTTCGAACTCAAACAAAAGTTGTACAATGCAGACATTCAGAAAGCTTCCAATCATAATTTAATTGCTACCTGAGATAGAACGAAAGCATAAGGCGAAGTGTCTTAATGTTTAAAAAATTGGGAACCTGATGACATAAATTTAAGTGGGCAATTCTATTTCATTTGAACTGTTTTGCAGCCACTGCTATTTGTACTTTGTTTGAGTAAACTTGCGAAACAGCACATGTGTTTACTTAAAAAATGTTTTCATGGAGTCTGTTTCACAAAACGAGGTGTCTGCGATGGACTTACCTCCACGTGGTGCAACCTGGGCAACGTAAGCTCATACGGCAATAAAAGTCTATTAATCGACAGTTGACTTCTCACTTCAAACTACCATCACCCCACTGCGGTAGTTGACTTCTGACTTCAAAGACAAAAAAGTCTATTGATCGGCAGTTGACTTCTGACTTGCAAAAAGTCTATTGATCGGCAGTTGACTTCTGACTTCAAACTACCATCACCCCACTCTATATCATATTCGACTATTTTTACAGTACTCACCTCACCTTTGTCCATATTCGACCATTTCACAGTACTCACCTCACCTTTTTTCTTAAATTCGACCACTTCAACAGTACTCATCTTACCTTTTCTCTTCGACTTCTCACTTCAAACTACCATCACCCCACTGTATGTCAAATTCGACCCCTTCCACAGTACTCACCTCACCTTTGCTCTACTGTCGACTTCTTCCACAGTACTAACCTCACCTTTTTTCTACCTATTTCTCACTTCAAACTACCATCACCCCACTGTATGTCATATCCGATCCCTTCTGCATTACCCATCTTATTTTTTCTCTTCCTTTGTGTCTGTCTGTCTCTTTTACATCTGTGAATCTTTATTCTGTTCCTCTCTTTCGACTTTTTGTCACTTTGACGTTCCTCCTCCTCTCTATGAAGCCCAAAGTTAACTAAAGAGTTAATGATAATTATCAAAACGCCTATCATTTGAAAAAAAATAAAAAAATGAGTATCACATTAAGATCATCAAATTGCGAATGGTAGCCTTGGATGATCAGATATGGATGAAGGCATATATCAGCTAAAATAACCCTATTCTTACTTTGCTCTATGCTGGAAAGCAATCAAATTGTACTAAATTTACATCATTTCCATATTAAACAATAAGGCGAGTGCTATTGCAGTTGATAGAAAGACTATGTTTGTTCAATTACTATTTATCATTTAATTCCGGTTATATGAAATCTCCTTCAATTTTGACAGTTCGTTTTGCCTAATGTTTCCACAGTCTACTTGATTCGTTTTATCTAATTAGTAGAAGTGATTAGCAGACTTATTTTAGACGCAACATAACTCACTAGAACTAATTTACTCTTTAAAATAAAAACTGCTTTTTTTAATTATGGTGAATTCATGGTGATTCGATTTCGTGTTAGGATATTTGCCAAAGAAATCATTTTTTGCAAGTGGTTTTATTTGTAAGTTAAGAAAAAGCACAATAATATAAACAAGTTAAAATTAGACAATTGGTTTAAATATGGTTAGATTTGGTCAAATTCATTTAAATCACAAATTTACTATACTATTCATGAGAAGATGCTTTTTCTATTTAACTTATTAAAGTTAAATATGTTTAGGAAAAAATGACATGACATTTAAAGTACTGGTTTTGTTGAATATTACATGGTATCATAGATTCTTCATACATTTTATGCAATGTACGTGGTTACTAACTATTAACGTGAAAATTAATGAAATGATACTTGTTTCATCAACTCTGGAATTGTATGGTATCATTATGCTATATGGATTTAATTATTGAAATTATGTAATTTAAGACTGGTCTTAAAATATTTTGAATCGACTTGAAAATTTATTTTCAGGAGATTAAGGTTGTTTAATCCCTCCCAGAATAAATAAGCTATCTTAAAGACAGTTGGTAAGTTATCATCTTATCATCAATCCACATGGTATTAAGCCATTATCAGGCTAAATAATGCTGCTCTTGCTTTATAGATGTAGCATATCTCCTCCAAAGTCAATTTTTGGAGTCGATATGTCTTTTAGTAATAATTAAAAGCACTCTTTGATCAAGTGATTATTAGAAGAATGCTTCCTGTTATTGCCATTGAAATACCAGATTGATATTACCATGATAGGTTTGACCAAGAGACACTTATTTATAACTAATGGAAAGCGTTTTGATAGTTCTCATTAGCTGTCTTCAGAATTCATAGAGAGAAGGAGAAACACCAAAGTGACAAAAAAGTTGAGAGGGGGGGGGGGAACAGAATAATGATTTATAGGTGTGAAAGAGACAGACAGGCACAAAGGCAGAGAAAAGGTAAGATGAGTACTGTGACAGAGGTCTAACATTGCATACAGTTATGTCATGGTAATTTGAAGTCAAAAGCCAACTAACGTTTAATAGAAATTTTTTTCGTATGAGCATACGTTACCCATGGTGCACCACGTGGAGGTAAGTCCATCGCACACCCCCATCCGGAGACAGATTAAGCATTTGTGCATCTTGCACCTAGACACGTTTACTAAATGAATGCAAACCGCTTACATGTTTTTGATGCTTGGTAGTCGGTGCACGTTAAAAATAATTTCTTTAAAGTCAAGAGCGATATAAGGCCGGGGCATTGATAAGGACAATAGGCGTCGCATAATAACTCTGGGAATCGACTGTTCGGGTTTGATTTTGACCTCTTGGACATACAGGATACATTGTAGTCGTGTCAATGAATGAAACGTAGTAACAAATTTTGCTAGTGAGAATGACATAAGCTTTCATTTTGTGCTCAAA
>UZAE01014529.1:0-13762 GCA_900617975.1 Rodentolepis nana | reverse complement strand
GAGTTTTCTACATTCCTTTATCTCAGCTGTTTTGGGTGGCTCTCTGTTTCCAATAGAGTTTATTGCTGACTGTGAGTCCGAAAGTATCACCACTTTGGTGAATTTCGTATCCAGGCAACATAATTGGCATAGTGCTATCCTAATGGCCTCTATTTCTCCTTCAAAAGAGGATCTATTATGTCCCGCTGCTGCGTAGAAAGAGAAGAGTTCAGAATAGACACCTGCACCAACGTTTGCTTGGCTTTCTATGTATTACCCATCAGTAAAGACTTGGAGCCATTGATCTCCAGGATAGTTGACATTGATTGTCTCAAGGGCCAGTGAGCGCATTTGTTCTGGAGGGGTATTTGATTTCCTGAAGAAGTCAAGCAGTTGGTTGCAACACACTACCTCGGTGTCTGCTAATGGGTTCATGGAGAGAGAAAGGCTTTTTGGTTTGTCACCGATTTGTAATGCCTTCTTTAGTCCTATGACTTTCTGTATAAGACCAGATTGCGTAGAAAAAGAATATTTCAGAGTAAACGTTTGTTCGGTTTTCTACGTATGATCCATCAGTGAAGACTTAGAGCCATTGTTCTGCAGTATAGTTTACATGGATTATCTCAAGGGCTAATGAACGCATTTGATCTGGAGAGGTATCTGCTTTCCTGAAATGGTCAAGCGGTTGGGTGCAACACACTACACCAGTGTCTACTAATGGGTTCATGGGGAGAGAGGCTTTATGTTTTTTCAACAATTTATAATGCCTTCTACACTTCCATGGCTTTATGTATTTGACCAGATTGCGTTTTTAGGTGTCCAGGCCTAATGTCGTAAGTGCTGAAGAATTTATCTCTGGGAATGCGCAACAGCTCCTCATGTTGGATCAAGGACTCCTTTTTGATAAAGGAACGTATTGTGGTGTTCAGTGTAATCAGGAGCATTGCATCAATGGGTGTTGATTTTATCCCTCCAGTAATTAGTCAGAATGCCTGGTTGTGCGTCATATCGAATGGTTTAAGAAACAGCTCTGAAGCTGTAATGAGTGGCTCGAAGTAATACAGCATTATTGCTTGACCATGTATCTTGTAATTTGTGTTAAGAGTTGAGCCTGCACAGCCCCATATGCTTCCAGCGAGGCGCTTCAGTACGTTCAGTCTATTGAGACTCGTTCAGCTATTTTAGTAGTGTGACTTTACCGTGTTATTTTTGTGTCAAACGTCATCCTGAGATAAGTGAACTCNCACTACATCAGTAGTAGTTCATAGGTTTGTTAGATATAAATGAAGAGGTCTTTTAGAACTCATGAATACACATAAGGGAAAGAAATGCAAACCCATAGCCTCTTGATTGCATTGGTATTTTATATTGTCATGCTAGTGATGGCATCCGCAGCAACATGGAAGAGTAATGATAAGGTCGGTCAGCAGCAACTGGTTTCAATGATTCAAAATTCACCTATTGATGACTAGCAGCGACCTCAAACAATTTCTCATAAGCTTTCTTTGCTACTGCCGTAAAGGCGATGGCATTGGCAGCAAGATTGAAGATGGTTGAAACCGATAAAAATGAGATTGTAAGTCCACCTCTTGCATCAACAGAATCAACCAGTTCCGCCCTGTTGACAACAACCAGGAGCAAGTAGCAACTGTTTCGTCATGCCAAGTCGTTACTCCTTATTTAGCTATTTCGCCTTCTTCCTTCTGATTTCCTTTGTTTTCGTTTGAACTTCTAGTTTTCTCCCAAATCATAGTTGCATTGCTATATTCTACCACCGTTAAAGCGATGACATCGGAGGCAACATTGAGGAGCAGCATAGAATTTTCAAAAAATAAAAAAACAAAATGAATGTAGTGATGAAGAGTAATGGGGTCAGATACAGTTAAAAACACTTCAATTAATTAGTTTTATTTGAGAGACATCGTAATGTTAACTAAACTTTATAATGCCTCCGTGGCGACGGAAATAAATGCAGATTTCCAATAAACATTCCCGCTTAATCTTGAACAGTGAGTCATTTTAAAGCCTATTTTTTAAGTAGGGCTTTCTTTCTTATGCTTCTTACACATGCTTCCCTTCTACAACCAAAAAACAGGTAGTTATGCTCCAACTAATTTCAGAATCCTTACGATTATCTGCAAATGTATAACGATTCTCAACGATGTACGAGTGAAAATTATTTTATCGTGGTTTTCCATAGTAGTACTAAGGTAGTATTTGGTATAGACAGTTATAAATCACTTTAAATTCCCCTTGAATTGTGATATTACCAGTACGATCTCCCCCTATCTTCTTTTTGAATATCTATAATAGAAGCTGTCAACAGAAACATAAAGGTAGTGAAAAAAGACTGAGTATTAAAGGAGCGAACATTCAGACGCACATTAAACTACGTAAATAGAAAATGGCACCTGACAGGAGGGGCTTTCGTTTAATCCACCAGTGCAATTTGTGCTTGATTTACTATCCGAGATTCAAGTATATTGATATTAACACCATCTGAATGTCTTCGGTTTCATCACAACTGAATATGTTACTGTGGTACGTTATTGATGATTGAATTATTGTGACCGAAACAGCGACATAATGGAGTGATGAAAGGGGAGGATGAAGTGATTGTTTCCGGTGGAACGTCCCTATCGGCATCATTTCGTTCACTACAACCTGGGGCAATTGAGTCATCAAATGCAACACCTCCTAAATCACAGCCTTGAGAATTTGAGCCATCACCTTCGACACCACTATCTTTGCCCTCTTTTCCATTCTTTACAAGTTGTCTGCTGCTTCTCGATGATGCTTTCCATGCCATCGCAAACAGGGCAGTTCAATATAACAATGTAAACATGGGACAATGGGTTCCCATTTCTTTCCTCTATGCGTATTCATAAGTTCTAAAGGCCTCTCCTTTTATATCAAACAATCATGTGGGTCCCACTTTTGATGCGAATTTCGAATGAATGATTGGCTTTGATGACTTAACATACTTTGATCCACTCTCTATAATTGAATGTAATTCGTGAAACAAATTTTCCAGCTCTCATTAATTTGTTGAATTGGCATTCAAACCCAATTGCAGTCGTTTTCAATAACTTAAACAAACCGTTGTGTTTTAAGCCATTGAGTCGATATATTGCCTAGAATATTTGCGTCAAAATAGATTCCAATATTCATAGCGCCATTTGGATTTAATTGCAAAAGGTAATTTTGTAACTAAACAAAAATTATTTCAAATTTGTCATGGTTTTTTTGTGTAAAGCTTCAAGCCTATTTGCCCAACAAGAATGCATTGAGCAACACATAGCTCATTTGAAATAAGGACCTTTAAACATTTCCGTTGATGCAATATTTAGATTTCGCATTAACGTTACTTCACATAAGGTTTATATCCCTCTTTACGGTGTATCAAAGTTTTATTAGGAAAGTCGAAATAGGATTTATCGCTCATTAAATGGGCCCCCTATTTCAGTCTTGTGCACTATGTTTCATCTCTCTAGCACCATTAGCCACTGAAGAGTCTGTCATACTCCAACAAACCCGAGGCCAATAAATCGAATGGTCTCCCAGTCGGTAGTGAATGAATTAAAGATATAAAGGGTATCAAAAGTGTTCATTTATTGAAAAGATCTTGATATTCTTCTCTTCTAAACTTCTAATGTCCTATTTTCCTGCAAATTGACATGTTTTAAACAATTTACTCAATGCATTAACTAGAACATATACACTATGATAGGTTTAAATGTTCACAGTATCATTAAAATATATTTATAAAAGTGACTTTTTAAACTAAACAGTCAGTACTTTATATTTGTCATGAATTTTTCAGAAATGGTTTCAGCTTATCTGGTTTGATTGAAGAGCATATATCTCTTTCGAATAAAGGCCCTTCAGGACAATGTGACGATTGTCATTAATCTAATTGATTAACTCATTTGTATCTTCAATAAGTCAAATTTCAATGAAAATAAACTTGACTTATTGAAATGTGTGTGAAAAATTGAAATAATACGGAAGTTATATCTTATCTTGTAGAAATAACTGGAGACTGGAGAATTAGAGTATATTACTGATATAACTATGATATCCCAATGTAATATATGAATTAGAATGGCACAAAGTTTTGTAATTCTTTTCCCTAAATGTTAAAGTAGATGAATAAACCTGTGTGTAAGTGCATAGTGCACTCCTAGATAGATGGCTATGCTTAGTCCAGTTTTTGCATGCTGCACACAATTGCTTCTAATGGTTTAAGGCAAGTAGCAATTTGACTGGTTCAACGTGTTCAAAACTTGTAGCATCACCATCATCGATGCATTTTCTTGATTTTTTCCACTTATTGAATCCGTTGCGGTTCTTTCAAATTAAGTACTGCATAACTTAGAACTTTGTTTCTCTTGTAGCAGATTGCTACCTTAGTAAAGCCTGACTGACTCAGAAATCTCTGTGGCAGATTCTCCTACATCTAGCTAGACTCCCAGAACTAGCTAAGCTATAGCCCAGCTATGAAGGGAACAGACGTACAGCACGAAACACGTTTATTCAGTAAGTATCTTGTGAGCAAAGTGCTTAATCATGATCAGGATGGCGGATTAGGATAAACAAACAGTGGCTAATGATTGCTCACTGTTTGCACGGTCGCTGCACACAGAGTTGTACGGCCGCACCTCCGAATCATAGCGTGCAGGCATGCGATTACGCGTTAAGAGATGACGTGTCCAACACTCTTCAATAGTTATTTTTTATATTATTATGCCTCATTTTTGCGATCTCCGATTCGGACAACGCAAACATTACCAACAACCCAATGCCAGTTTAGATTTTTTCAATAAAATGCAGAGAAATTGGTGGAAATGAGTGCTATGGTGTCACTAACCTGTTGAATATATTCCGAATTCGGATGAGACAATATTTGTGCACAAATAATTAGGAGCCTTCACTCGATCATATGAGACAAATAACTCTCACTATCACTGCCATTGTCATCTTTGCAATTAATGTTGCATTTATTTTAATATTATCATATTTGAGGGCCATACATCAATTAAACAAGCATCGCATCACATTGATTGCGTCGTTGAGAGCAATTCCACGAATAGTAGTTTGCAATAATTATAAATGCATCTTCAATAAATATTTCATTTTTTAACATAAATTTTGATTTTCTGATCAAATTAAGTACTATAAACCTTCTTATAAAAGTTCACGCACTTTTTTGGAATGGCATTAATACAATTAAGGGATTATTACTAAATAATGTTTAATCAACAGTATTCTCAACTCCACCGAAAAATTCTCACACTGTAAAAACAAATTCAGAGAAATTTCATAGAGCAATCCAATTTATGCCATTATGAATGTAATCATGACATTTTACATTCGCCTCATCCTGTTGTGGTTTATGGCATGTGATGCGACCAATTAATATTAACGGACTGCACGTTTGAGTGTGGTATTCTACATCAAAACAGCTGTTAATCGCTGTCAGTAAAAATTCGTTTTTTTTGAAATTTTCATTAATCCCGACGTACACAATAACGAATTTCGAAACAATACTGCACATTGAAATGGTTAATTTAAGTTAATTTTAGAAGTTGAGAGGATTTTATTTGAAGTAAAACGATAATTTAAGATAGAAATATGTGATACTATTTCTACGAATGAGGGACATCATTAACAAATCCATTGAACGATTCCAAAAAGAACTAGACAAAACAAAACATTGGACAATAGTAGAATCAACATTCATGAACACTTTCGGGCATCTGGAGAAAAGATTGTCTTACCTGCAAAAATGGATCCAATTCGGCAGCCTAATCATTTGAACAAATAAAACGATAAATTAAAATTAAATGCGACTTAGCAACAAATATGAAAGAAATGAAAACTTCTAATAGACTGTCATCTAGAATTTGAACTATTTAAACTTTTATTCTGAAGTCATTGAATCTCCATTGGAAACCCACATCCTCATTAGGAATACGATTCCTCCTCTCTCCCCCCCCTCCATGATCTCAAATACCACTGAATTCAGACTTACCGCTGCTTGTTGTTGTCAGTGCCTCTGAAAAGAAAACACATTCGTCATGGATGTAATTTTACTTAGGTTGTTGGGCCCTTAGGCCTTATCATTTAAGATTGATAAAAATGCAAAAAACACGCACACATGACCAATTTATCTGAAAGAATTGTATATTACTTCCACATTCTCTTTTATCTTTTCTTGCGAAGTATAAAATTTCAGAGCATATGACATGGAAATGTGCAGATTGAACCTACTTCGGCATTCAATTACATCAGGCGATTCACCTAAAGGAAGCAGGTAACTTGAGTTGGTTCAATAAATTTAGAAGAGAGCTTATTAGGAAAGAAAATACCTCCTTTCGTCCAATAGACAGTAACCGCTACAGACGATTTGCTCGCTAAAAAATAAAAAGTCTGTAATTTCCTCATCTTTTTGTTGCTTGTACTCAAAAGTTTACTCTAGTTGACCTTTGGCCACATTATCAGTTAAGGTCCCTTGAGATGGAAAAAATAGAAATTGCAATTTGAAAATGTGACTATGATAATCCCAATCAACGCATTTCATATTTGCTCACTGCAATTTCCAGTATTTGACCCTGCATCAACACTTATTCTATCCCATGAGCATAGCACGTTGTGTCCTTTGTACAAATAGCTCTAATAAAGAATTAATGCAAGAGATTTAAAGGCACCTAATAAAGATTAATTTTTCAAAGATTTTTCAGTGAAAGTGGTTACTCTGATTAAAATTTAAAACAATGGTAGTCAAATTTAGAGTGAACTTGAATTTTAGTGAGAATTAAGTAGACCTGGAAATCAATGTTGGTTTTTTTGGCAGCAAAGTCAATTTTGACTGAATCACTTCCTCCGTTAAATCGAGCAAACGGAAATGATACTTCCGGTATTGGAATTCCTAAAAAGTCCAAAAGCATTTCATCATGCAACTTCTCTAATCTTCTTCAACAGGCTTGAATTCGCACCTTAGGACAAAATTTGCAAGGCATAAGCGATCGTTTCCTTCGACAAACAATTGACTGATATTTGTAACGTCATCAATTGTAATTTCAACATAATCTATTTAAAAGTTGGCGATTAATGGTCTCAAGTGCTCAATTCGATTTTTTACCTTTATTTTTATGACAGGGTTCCACGACCGGTGTATTTCCCACATAACAAACACTATTGTCTATTTTGATGGTTTTGCCAGGTCCATCCGCCGATATGATTATTTCCTGAAGGTACCAACAAATGAAGATCCTGTGTAATCAAGTCAATGCTTACTTTGAGTTCGCCTACAGCAAACACTAAGGACTCCGTTTTCCCAGTTGATGTCGCAACAACTCTTGAACATAAAGAATCTGGCAAATTGGAACCCTCTATTCTACTAGGGGCATTTATTTGTATCAAAACCAAAACAATAAGACTGACAATCATTTTCTCTGAGGTGTGCTTCAACATTTGCTACGCTTTTATATGCCTCCTTCGTGCAATGAAATTGAATCTCTCCACTTTTCTTTCAAATTTTTCACAATTAACTGCCTACATCAAACCTTTCTAATTGGTGCAAGAAGGACTTTGTCATCAAAGCCATGGCACGAAAACAACTTAAGTAGCAAAGGGGACAAAATTAATGTCGAAATAAACAACAAATATCTCCTTTGAGTACTCCACACCCCTACTGGAAGGATTCCAGGCCTGAATTCGGATCAATTCAAGAACACTACAAGGTGATAGGCTACAAATTCATTTCACTTGTTGAACCATTAAAATAAAAGATAAGTATTGTCATCTATTGAAAAATCATTTGAAATTGTCTCGCTCAGTAATGAAGTAAACAATTTGCGTATTCACTTGTGGAATACTGAGCTAGACCACTTATCCGTTCGATGTGTCAACATAGCTAGGGCTCATTTAGCTGTGATGTAAAACGAGCTTTCGTGTACTGGAGGAATTTTATTGTTTAAATAGTAGACGGGCATCGGTTTGTGGTCTGATTTGAAGTTACTGCACTCGGAAACCGCTGTGAATTGAAGTGGTTAATCTGAAATTGACCTTAGTATTTTAAAATGAATAATACATTTCAGACATATGTGATAGATGCTCCTCACGATTATATTTCCCAAATGACTTCTATTCGGAAATTTTGTGCATCAATTATCATCTGTTCTCTTGTTTTTTGTCACAATATGCCCATAACTTTTGTTAAATTTTAAATATTTGCAAATTTAACATAAAACTGTGATGTGGAATGCAAGTAATTTAGATAATATCAACAATCAATTTACAAGCATTCTCTGTAAAATTCAAATTTCCTATTCAATTGAAGGAAAGATCGATCTCATCCTTCATTTAATGTATTGGAGACTGGAAAAATCAATAAGGTAATATTGTTCAAAAATAGTCACAATGTCCATATAGTCTACACTATAATTTAATGCTTTGACCGTGTGGGACACGTTATCGCCAACAATTGGTCATCTCTCATGTCATCTAGCTGGCTTAGACATGTGGGACACGTTATCGCCGTGTGCGTCATCGTATGCCTGCATGTCTGCTCGCCAGGATTGGGAGGTGTGCAGCGACCGTACAAACAGCGATCAATCATCAACCTCTGTTTAAACTAATCCTCAACCTGATCATGACTAGCTCCCTGCGTGTACACTTTATTCGCAATATACTCACTGAATAAATGTGTTCCGTGCTACACGTCTGTTTCCTTCATAGGTGGGAGTCTAGCTAGATGTCTGAGAATCTGCCATAGAGATTTCTGAGTCAGTCAGGCTTTACTAAGGGTGAGTCAGTCAGGCTTTACTAAGGTAGCAATCCGCTACAACTGCAGTCATTCGTAAGCGAATGTCAAAAATGGAAAATTTTTAAATCAGAACACTGAGAAGCCATAAGTCATTTATTAAGACTCGCTCAGAGATACTTCCACACTGATATGCAGTAATGTCGAAATGTGATATGGCCTTAAAAATATTTGCCATGGTATGGCCTTATTTTCACCAATCAATGGCCGATGAAATCTGTGTCGGCATATATCTACTCAGAAAAGAGAATTTAAACACGCAGATATTAAAGCCTCAATTTAATAGCGCGTCAAACAGATCTTATGCATTTCAAACAGCATCGAAATGTTGAATTGTTTACAAAGATTGCCGAATGCAGGTTGCATGTCTCACACTAGGGGTAAACAACCTTGTTAATAAGAACAGCGCCAAAATTAATCGTCGGACATCATCATACCCAAATTTAAATTCTACCAAGTTGAAATATCGAGTAATTCAATGGGAAGAAGTGGCTTTAAAAGGAATTATAATTTTAACTGTGAGATGATTTCCAAATCGCTTTTATCATATATATATATATATATATCGTAAAGAACTAAAAAATATACGTATATTTAGCTATAATTTGTCAAAACATTTTCCCTTTTCTGTACAAAACCAAACAATAAAAGCCAGTACCTTTTAAAAAAACGAAAAATATGAAGACATCAGACGTAAAGCATTTACGAGTTACATTAGACCGATTTCATGCAAACCTTGGTTGAAAAATATATAAATGAAAACAACTAATACTGATTTATATTTTTACTTCATTTGATGGAAGACACCATTATCTGCAAAACATTTGTGAGAATAAATCCAATTACAAAGTATTTTCATATGTGGCGCTAGCCACTCATTCATTTAATTATCTTATTCTATGCAAATCGCCACATTCTCGTAATTAATTTTAATCCACAAAATTAAATTTATTTATTGGAGAACAGTCTTAAAATCATCCAAATCAAAGCAAATAGGTGCCCCGTTCTCGGATGGAGCATTTATTTACCGCATGGCAAATACCAATTCAATGCAAATCATTTGCCCATGAATACGTCTCAGAAGTTGCCACAGTTTCGTAAAACAACGACTCCTTTGTTAATTTCTTAGAGCGCACTTTGGAATATGAAATCAGTAATCGTAGTCTCCAAAAATTAAAATATTAGGTTCAGTTTATTCCCGATTTAAATACAATTTTTTTCTATAAAGGAAACGAATTGTCATTTATTTGTTTATTCCCCTTAAAATTCAATTAAAAATAACTTATTTTAAAGTCCAGGAATTAAATTTCAATTTCCATTTGCCAATGCATTAGTAGATATTATAATTTTAATTCATAATGGAACTCGGGTATATATACTAGATGGAGAAATTTGCGCGAGCAATAGCAATTATTTAACTTTAAGTCATATGAACTAAATACCTTTCATTACCAATAAACAATGCGGTTTTGGATTCGAAATTTTTCCTGCTTCCCAAAAGTGCATTTTCCGTCTTTAAACCTGTCATTTGATGCAATTGGGAGAAAGGAGGGGGTGGAGGAAGTCAAATTAGTTTGCATTCTGCCATTTGCAGATTGTTAATTCCCTTGTCTTATCTACATTCTCCTCCATCTTTGGTTTGAATAAATTAACAGAAATGGTATTTTGTGGCAAACAATAAAATTGAATAAAACGTTAAGACTGCCAATGCTCTAGCTTAAATTTAACATTATTATTATTATTATTATTTTCAAAAAACAGCATTCAAATTCGACTAATTTATTGACTAATAAACAAAAATTTGGCAATATTTTTCTCTTCATTTCAAACAACTCAATTAGTTGGTTTTCGTTTTTAACGCATTGGATAATAAAATGATGGGAATTGGAGTTTGAGAAGTCGAGTATCGGTACATGGTTAGCACTAATTTCTAATTAATTGGATTAATTGATTAGCTTGAAAAGAAAAGCACAAAATTAATTGATTTGAAGCAAACAGATTTAAACAGTCAAATATGATTAACAAAGCACTCTCAAGGTGTTTACGAAATAGAACTATTAATCGTAAAGAGCTGTTTTCCACAATTTTTTGAGGCACATGGTACTCAGTTACATTCGTGACAAAGGTTGCCTGACTGTGGGGTATTACAAATTTCAAGGATATATATTAATGAAACACAAGTAAGCAATTGTGCCAAAAGCTCCATTTTAGTGCAAATTCTAGTATTTTTTGAACTAATTATCTGTAACGAACGATTGAGTCAATTATTTTAAATGCTTGCGAGAGTTATAAATTGATTGTTCTTTCATGATCAATGATTCATTTAATTTCAAACGTAAACTCCATAACTATTATGGTCTACAACGAATTGCAGAAAAGTGGAAAGATAGCGGCATGACGACGAAATCCGAGAGTGATCGCACAGAGAAAAATGATGACTTGTCATTAAATCACAAGTTAAGCAACGTGATAGTAAATGACATACAAATTTTTTAACCAAAATTTGAAATTTAAAAAATGGTTTACTCGTTTTTGTTATTTCAATGTTCTTATCTCAAATAACAGGGTTTAGAGAAACATCGAGTACCGAAAAATTTTAATAAGTAGATTACACAACTTATAACATTTTAGTAGAACTATCTAAAATGTAAATTTAAAATCAACTCATCTCAACAATCCACAAAATACAAAATTCTGGTTTGAGTAGTCTGGTTTTCATCTTTCCGTTTTCCTAGTGCACATTTGTCCTTAATATCTCATGTTTCAAAGACATCTGCTCAGATCAATTCTGAAAGTAAGACATTTACGTTGTCGTTTATTTTGTGAAACTTTTAAAAAAAAGATGTTTTGTATGTAACAGGTTTATTTAATATATCTTTTCAAACTCTCATTTGTTTACAAATAATATTCAAATGAAAACAAATAAAGATGTTAAGGTGGTTTTAATAAGTACTTCACCAACAATAAACTGCTTATTACCACTGACTCCGACGTTGCTAACTACTTTACCAAAAGCAAAATTTAAATTTCTTTTGTCAGAAAATCTTCAAGAGATAAACAGATACAAGACAGTTTGGTGAAATTAAGAAAGACCCAATGATACCAAATAATGTACTCACTGAATCATTCAGACCCTGCGAACTTAATGCAGCAATAAAACAGCTAAAATTTTAAAAAATCACCTGACGAATACGGTATTCATCCGAAATTTTTAATTAGAATGGCACCAAAAGCCAAGGAAACCATGCTGACGCTTTTCAACAAAATCTGAGAGACCAGTCTCTAACCTAACCAATGGAAAGTTGTCATCGTAATACCAGTACTAAAAAATGGCAAAGACCCAAGCAACTTTGACAATTATAGACCTTTCTCCCTCACAAGCCTGCTGGCTAAATCTATGAATAGAATGGTTTACAGGAGGCTGACTCGGTTCCTTGAGACCAACAATATTCTTAGAAACGAACAAGCAGTAGGAGAAAATAGATCCGCATTCGAATTAGATATAGAAACCATTAAGATAGCAATGGGCCAATTATGCTACCTGAATAAGAAACTCACCAAAGCAGTAATCCTTTCGGACTCATAGTCATTAATATATTTGATTGGATACAGAGAGCTACTCAAAATAGCTAAGATATACGAATCTAAAATACTGTATTATTTATTGAGAGAAAAATACACAACAATGATTCTACAATGGATCTCTGGTCACTGTGGCATTAAAGGCAATGAACTTGCTGACACACTTGCTAAGAAGGAGACAAAGATTTTGCAAGGCATAGACTGGCCGATGTCTTTCCACACAATGAAGGCCTTAATCAGGAGAGAATTCAAGAATGAAGGAGAAACAGTGGACAGTGGCACCCTCCCATATTGCCGACTGGTCAAGAATCAAAACTGTTGCTGAGGAAGAAGGTTGAATAATTGAAATACTGGGAAGCCAGAAGTCAACTAATGAACTATATTAACTGTCCTAAAGCCACCCCCACCCTCACTCATTGTGAAAACCGAAGTCAACTAAGAAACTAATGATGAATATCATAAAGCCTGGCATTTAAAATAATGCAAGCAATCAATCTTCAATTCATTGAATGACCCTAAGGAGAACGTAATTGAAGAGAATGTAAGCACCACTGAATAGTTGCAACAAATCACGTTAATAATAGAAAGTCTCTACAGTGGGAAATAATTTTCTTGAGAACATAAAAATGCGGCCAACTTTGAAGCCTCTGGCTTGTATTTAATTTCGATAGTGTTCCAACGGCTTTGCAAATATAGTCAAATATGAGTAAAATCGGTTTAGAGTAGCCAACAAAAATAGCAACCCATAATTGCAAAAGACGCTTCATTTAGTTTAACGTGTTTAAAGGAAACACCATGACGAATGCAAAATTTTAAAACATTAAAGAACTGCCATTAATATGGAAGTAAAGAGAGTACACACTACATCTTATTCTTGCCATGTTGTAAATATTTATAAGCAATACTTGAAAGAAAATTTATTCTGTAGTAAAATTTTACTATTAAGATGAAGAAACGATGGTCACTGCAACCAGGAGCCACCGGTAACAAGTCAAAATGCTTGGTCACACTACCTTTTGAGTGCTTTGGTGATCACCACAGCAATGCAACATTATTGAGTAAACAAATATCTTGTTGTTGGAAGTTAGGTTAAGAAGCTGTAGTAGACGGACATATGGTAAATCGTCAAAGCATTTCTACCTTGTTGATGCTAAGGACATTTTGGACATTAAGATGTCAAGTGAAATCTAGTTTATGAATAAGAGAAGGAAACAATTCAAGCAAACGGCCACAATTTGAAAGTATTTAACCTATTAGAACTGAATCGTTTGATTATTTCGTTTCCAAGTTTGAACTTATGTGACGTTGAATTACGAGACTCTAAATTCATGCAGTCAGGCACAACAGGTAACAAGTCGAGAGTTCTAAAATTAA
>UZAE01014528.1:2379-13764 GCA_900617975.1 Rodentolepis nana | reverse complement strand
TGTTTTAGATTGAGCGTGATACTTTCCATGTGAAGTATTACCGTTTATGATACTCTTAAGTATTATGTGCAAAAATTCAGATGTTTAGAAGAAACTCACCTAGACGTTCTCAAATTTTCCGTTACCTAACTCACTTCCACGATTTCTTCTGTTTTGATAAAAAAAAATCATGAAATACGAGTGGTGGTATAAAACCGACTAATCTCAATTTGAGCATAGTTGAAGTGCTTAAATGAAATTGTAGGCCATTTCATATAATATAACATCTTAAATGATATTTCATTGTTTTCATTGTGCATATTTTTTCTGTCAATTCGGGTATAATCTGCCTAACCACAACCCTTTAATTTAACAAAAATGGTTAAGCTCAAAGCTAAAAATTTTCAATAATACTGGTTTCTATCCTTTTAAAAAAAGGAGAATGATACCAAGTAGTTTGCCAATCCCAGTCATATGTTAGCGAAAACATCTCAAAATAACCACCCGAAAGTTCTATCAAATGGCTAAACTCCCTTTTAATTACCTACATCCATTACAAGGAGATAGTACAATAGATGTTACTAGGAATAAGTTGTGACTTATTAGTGAGCCATTTCATAACATTAGGTAATGTTGATGGCATTGATGGTGTTTGGAATGACAGAAGCTAATCTATTTCAATTAAAATTGGAGCATGTGCAATGGATAAGCATCGTTAATGAAAAGCGTTAATTATTCAAATTAATACAACATATCTGTAAAGGGTTGTTTAATATTTCTTTTAAATAAGGCCAGAATACAGACAAATTATTTGTTCTTGGAAGAGATTATGGAAGACTTCGCAATTTACAGATATTAAGGAGACATACATAAATTTAAAAAGGGTTAGGTGAGTACTGCGGCGATTGTTCAATAGGGCACACAGCGGGTGATGGTAGTTTTAAGTCAGGAGTCAACAACCGATAAATAGACTTTTTGCCGTATGAATATAAGTTGCCTAGTTTGTACAAAGTTAAGATAAGTCTACCGCACAAACGGTATTCATAGAACATACTCTGAAGCCCATGTGTCATCCTGGTAAATTATTTGCTATTCCACAAGCCCTCAAAACAGCTTAGATTGAGACACTTTAATGGAAAGCTCATTTGGCGGAATATCAATTTCAAGGCTGCATGACAGATACTATTAGGTAAGTTTAAAGTAGCCAATGCCACTTAAAATAATGCTCCCAAAAGTCTGCCTTGAAGAATAATATGTTATTTTGGTAATACAATACATGCAAAATAGTAAGCATATTTAAACGAATGCATTGACTTGTCAACACCCACGAATCGCTTCCGAATCTTGATATTTTGATGAAAAAACTGAAATTTGGGCTCATTTTAATAAATTCAAATTCACTTATACTTAATTAAAGGAGAACTGATATTGTATTCCATATGCTGCAGAATGTTCTTCGTTGTTAGATCTAATTTTTTCATAACAATACTTAAATTTAATTGAAAAGTAAAAAAATGAAAAAAATTAAAATGAAAAAATTCGAATTTTGCATAATGTTGAGTGAAATATTTCAAATTGTGTTGGTTTTCCCAATAAAGACTATGTGCTAAAATATTGTCATACATCTTCATACACAAATATATCGCAAAATCGTTGTAATTGGCTACTCTATGTTTAATATTTCGCAAACTTGGAATAAGATATTTCAAGAAAAAATTAGTATCAAAGTCTATGCTCATATTATCCACGCCATCAATATTCTGACATTTAATTGTTACTCAAATGCTGTGCCACAATTAAATTTTATTTTTTTTTAATTCGATGCATGAGAATTCACTATACAAAATCTAATACAATTTCTCATGTTTAGCTGCAGTATATGCGCAAACACCTACAACACCTTATATGATCATTCAAGTTAAGGGAATATTTAATTTTTGTCTAAATGTATATTCTTACAACCGCAACATCAACAACAATATGAAAAATTATACATAAAAATGCATTTTAGAGAAATTTTTCACAAAAATTGTTTTGTGCTTTATATCAGCCAAATGAATTAATTCTGTTGATTCATAAAATCAAATTATCAGAAAGAACAAAATCTATGGAAAAATGGTGAAAAAAGTAGCGTTTTCATGATCTAAAATTAAATTGTAGTTAAAGAAACTATTTTTATATCATTTAGTCAAATAAATGTTTGAAAGAAAATTATGCAAGTCATTGCTGGAATTGACTCCAAAATATTAAAAACGAATTAATCACTAAAAAAGACTCCTAAGCCAATTGAGATTATTCCATTAAGTCATGGACAGTTCTACTTGAAAAACATAAATTCACGGCTAACAGTTACAATTGTTTAAAGAAATATACTAACGCTGTGGGCGGAAAAAATATTGAAAGTAATTCCACAACGAATATAAAATGTAATCATTTTTCGAAATGCTAATAGTAAATAAGCATAGCTCAAACATCACTGATTTGAAAGAATAGGCTGATTTGGATATCAATTATAACAAAATGATATTTCAATGTTTCACATTTCATTTAATCACACATGTTTATATTGTTGACGATTTAAAAAGAACATGCTGAAAGGCATTCCTTATACAAAGTATTTGAAATTATTTGCTATGATGTGATCTATCAATATTGAAAAGTTTGTTGCTAGAAATTTGTTATTTAATATTTAAGTAGTATGTCATAATTTAACTAATAAATTTGTAGCAAATTTGAATTTTGTGTTGCTCACTGAGTGCAATTTATAAGGATTCATGAAACGACGATGGCAAGCCCAATAAGCGTTTTAAAGTCAAACTTGAATTTTTGAAAACTTAATTTTGATACGAATTTTAAAATATAGCGCATGCGAGGAATTTCACGTGCTAAGCCTTAGTCAAATTGGACTGCCAAAACACGAATAATTTTTAAAACAGGCAATTGAACGTAGTTTCTTGAATGCACGTTTTCTTACAATATATAAATATATATATAGTTATATATTTATATTTAATGGCAGGCGTTTTAATCGTTATCATTAGCCCTTCGGACTTCAAAAAGAGAGAAAAACAGGCAATATCAAATGTGGAGAGAGGAGAATAGAAGAGTGATTCACAGTTTTAAAAGAGGCAGACAGATAGACATAAAGGTAGAGAAAAAGGTAAGGCGTGCGTTGGTAAATTGGTCGAATATGCATTACAGTGAGGTGATGGTAAGTAAAAGTCAGAAGTCAGCTGCCGGTTTATAGACATTTTTGTCGTATGAGTAAACGTTGCCAAGGGTGCACCACATGGAGGTAAACTACCGCTAAACCCATACATAAATATTTATTTTTATTTCAATGTGATCATGACTACTAAGAATGAAATTAAGGAATGACACCAACATGAGTCTTCCTACCTCACATCAGTTGACATCTCCTCTCAGCGACACTTAAGATAGCCCATGCACACTGTTTACTGTTTAATGGTTTTTGCTGTTAATAGCCCCTATCATATATGCAAGAAATAAATTGCGAGACTGTCAATCACCAACACGTAACTACCAATCAATTTTCACCTTATATGCAAAGCAACACGAGAGTGCAAAATTTGAGCTCAAAATGTGAAACACTTTAAAAATTTATGTATATTAACATTAAGCATTTATTTTTCACTAATATACACAATCAAAACACTGCTTAATTTCATTGGATATGGAAAACAAATATGAAAAGTTGGAAACAATATTGTCTAATAAACGAAAATTGATTAAGTATGGTGACCGCCCCATTACCATTATACCTAGAAGAAACAATTAGATCTCTCTCCTTTAACTCCCTAAAAGCTTTGGAATAATATAAAGGTTGTCAATATTATTCACATTGAAATTCAATTTCATAATGATTCAGATCGAATTTAAAAATGGTAAAAAAAATAATGTTTAACGCAAACAGGATCACAATGATAAATTTGGAAGTACTTTTTTCCTCAACAGTAAGTCATTCATGAAATTAAGAAATGAGTAAATTACAATACACATATAAAGGTTTCATTTTAGTCATTTGATCGGTTTGATCCAAAAAAATCATATTGACTGAAAAATATGCCAGTCTTGTCAATCAGTAAGATGAGAGTAATATGACTTTCAACAAAAAGGCCAAAGATATCTTTTCCTAATTCTGTTTATGATGCATTCTATTTCTCGATTAGCAAGAGAAATGAAAATGAAAAGCGCTTGACATGTGATATTTCATTTCCCCTCCTATCCCATAATCAATCAAATTTTGTCTTTTATTGCAACATTTTCTTTGAGTTGTGAGTAACATGACAACTTTAAAACACCGGAGAGGAAATATTTTTTTCATATCAACAAAAGTTGCGTTTCACTTCATGATTAGCAAATGAGTTATGCCTCCCTGTATGGAATCAATATTGCTTTATACACGATATCAACATGTCGACTGTCTCTCAGTTTAGTGCGCTAAAAGTACTGATATTCACAAGACGGCATAATGCTGCGAAAATGATGAAGAGAAATAATTGAAGCATATTTACATAGTTACCTGCAAAAGCTACTTAGAAAGCATTTACTTTCCCTCTGCAAATATCTTGCTTTATAGCCCAAAGTATCTTAGCATTCGACCTTGACAATATCGCGTTATAGGAAAACTAGACCATAGGCGGCAATCTAATTATTAGTTTTCATTTCTTTGGACATAAGAAGTAACTTAAAGCAGCTCAACTTGATCCACATTACACACTGTTCAGAGAAAATAATGCCACCAAAATGAAAACACAAACTTTATCAAATGGAAGGGGTAATTTTAATTTTTTACAATAGTCTGAAAACGAAATTTCAAATTACAAACAGAACAGAATTAGTAAAGGCTCTAGTCTCACTTCTGTAAAGATACAATTTCAATAGAAATATGCTGGAATATCTGGCTGTAGGTGATTTTCATCAACAAAATTTGGTTTATAGGATAGATGAATATTTTGTAATCATAAGTTCTAATAAAATTGCGATATAATTTATTTTAATTTCCTAATTGAAATTATATCCACATGCATTGAAATGGCTCATTCACTGCTTCGAATAGCAAATAATTACTGCAATATGCCAGTACGGTAACATCCGTTCTACACTTGCTGGTTGCAAATGGAAGAAATACGGGTGAAAACTTAATTTCCCTTTGAAGTTTAAGTAAGCAATTAAAAAGCGTTCAATTCGATAGTTCGCGCTTTTTAAGTTTTTTATCGCGCTGATTTTCCTGCAAGCAGTCACTATATACTATGTCTGCTATACTATGTTTTTCAAATGCTAACATTGCAAATTCGCTCATCCGAATTTTACCATTTTGAGTTGCCATTAAAAAAATTGGCAAAAAGCTTTGCAAAATAAGAAATTTGTCATACAAATTGACGTTCAAAGTAAAAAGGCTGAACTTTAGAGATATTTTCTATATAATATATATTCGACTTCATGTATTCTTTAGGCACCAAGTTACGTCTTCATTTATTTTATTGTTCAAAATTTAATTAATAAGAACATTTAATTAATAGACCTACTTAATCGGTCTCATATGAACTGGTGTTATTAAATAGTAAATTTCCTTTAAAGTTAGTTTTTTTATGTAATCCACCAACAGTCAGATACTATTTTGTCGGAATCTAACTTCATCAGCTTAATTAACATTGGAAAATGAAATAAATAAATATCGAAAAAACGTACAACTAAGCGACATAAGTAGATTTCATCAATTCACGGAGAGTTATAGGTAAAAAAAACATTCCTTTACTGCTTGTAGTAGCACATATTTACGGTTATATTACAGTTCTGGAACATCCATAATTCAACTTCGTCATTAAAATTAATGATATAGGGACGAAGATAGTTTTCTTTTGAAGTTCAAGTAATCACTTAAATAAGCTAAATGTGGATGTCTCAAATACTAAAGCACTTGCCATTTATTCCACATTTTCCAGTTCTCAGGCTTATTATATTTGCTGGCAATATAGACAAAACATATCAACTTGAATGCGTACATATGTTAGATATTTCGATCAATTTAACAGATGTTCAATGAATCATTATGTTGGAATGCTTATCTTCAAGATTTAATTTTGCTGTCGCCCTTAAGAACATTCACAATAAATGATGTAAATTTATCAATGAGACATAATACGTTCCATTTATAAATACATGACAAATTATTCCCGTTTTCATTCATATTTTGAATAATTAAAAATGTGCATATAAAATACGATATCTGAAGTGAACTTATTATATATTGTTGGCTATTAGAAACAATAATCACAATTGTTGTCCAACAACTATTAATTTGTTGAAAGGGCTCTATTTCAAATATAAACAGTGAAAATACACTTTTCGACTTCTACCAATTTGAGTTATTATTGAAAATTGTTGATGCAGTGCTTTGTATTTTTGTAAAAATTGACAGCCAAACTAAAAAGGTAGAACTTTAACGACGTATTCAGTATCATTGATATTTAATTTCATTTGCATCATTTATATACGAAGTCTCGTCTTCAATTCGTTTATAGTTTAAAATCAAATTGTAAAATATAATCCCTCCTGCAGCAAAACAATTTTATCATTACCGTCAGCGAAATTAAACAATGGCTGCATGCAGACAAATTCTTCTAGATGTACATAAAATATTAAGTCATTTAAATTAAATGTCTTTTTTTACGATCATAACTACAAGCTCCTTAGTTGATTTTCAGCTTCATAGAGAGAATGAATATCAAAGTGATAAAAAAACTCTGAGGAAGGAGAAGAGAACAGATATTAACATATGTAAAGTGACTAACACAAAGATGGAGAAAAAAAGTTGTGGCGAGTAGTGCAGAAGTGGTGGAATATGACAGTGAGTAGAGTCATGGTAATTTTTTTAAGGTGCTTAGTATGCCCATCAATCTTAAATTCTTTAATAATGAAAAAAAAAGAAAATATTAATTATGTCAAACATTAAACAATCTTCTGCTTTACGCAAGATATTATTTTGCTGTAAAATTTTACCGTATCATAGTCACTCATCCGTTCTATTTAAAAATTATACATAAACTTCGAGACGAAAGCTAATTTCATCAATATGTCAATTATGTTGTTACAGAAATTATAATAAAGATTTTTCAGTACCTATGAATGATTTGTCATTCCGTGAAGTGAATGCAAGATCTTTAAGCAAAACTAACCATGAATCTACATAATTGCCTAAGTAGCTATTCTGTTCTTGCTTGAGTATTTATTTATTTCAAATGGCGGGCTTTATGACACTTATCATTAGCCCTTTAGCTGACTTCGGGCTGCACGGAGGGAAGGGTCATCAAAGTAGCAGAAAGTCGAGGGATGGGGAAGAGAAGAGCGATTTACACATGTAAAAGAGGCAGACAGACACAAAGACAGAGAAAAAGGTAAGGCGAGTATAGTGAAAGGGGTCGAATATGACAACCAGGGGGGTCGTGGTAGTTTGAAGTCAGAAGTCAACTGCCGGTTAATAGACTTTTTTTGCCGTATGAGTATAAGTTGCCCAGGTTGCACTACGTGAAGGTAAGTCTATCGCATACCCCGTTCTTGCTTGAGTAATTTTTAAAAAATTCGCTTTAATTTTTAAATTATTTAAATTGTTCAACTTACTGGATTATTTCATTTTGATGTCAATAATTTCTGCGTCAAAACCAAATTTCTGATACACTTTTTTTCAATTTGAAGTCGATATAGAAAGCACTCAAAATGACATAAAACATAATTATATAAAAATAATAAATAAATAAATGACTTTTTTATGAAATGTACTTTCATTTTCTTTGCTCTCAAATGATATTTGGACTTCTTCCTCTTCCTCAAAGCATATTTGAGCATTGACATAATGAAACAAAGAGATATGGATGATGAAGCAATTAATAACGGGACCCTTTCTCTCCCTGATGTTAGCCAAATTAATCTAAGCCTGCTAATATATTGCTTTTATATTAAAAAATTTAATAATAAAAAAAATGCGAATTTGCCTCCGAAGGTTTACCATTTTTAGAGCTCTCATTGGAAAGCATGTGCTACTTGCTTTACAAGCAAATAATTTTAATGCCAAACTAAGGAGGCTGGGATTTCTTTAGGTGATGTGATATTTCATATGAATAATGTTTGTCTGGAAAACGTTTCACTAATAAACACATTATTCATATATGCTGGCTGTCAAGCTGGCATAAATCAAATCAAGTCGCCGCAAAAGTAAACTTTGTTCGGTTGCATCTAGTCTTGTAAAAATGGTTACTTGAACTTCGGTTGGAAAATATTTATGGTCGATATTTCATTCCTATAAAGGTATTAATATTGTAACCAATGTTTCAGCTCCAGTATTTGGCCATAATTATTTGTTATTGCAAGCAATGCTGATGTGATTTATACATGAAACTCTCAATGAACAAACTGAATCTACTTATTCGGATAAGTAGTCAGTTTTTTCGTGCTCGTTCCAATTCAATGCACTTTTAGTTAGCTTTCAATAGCAATAGATGTAGGCTCTTGAGCGTACCTGCATGGGCTATTAAGTTGAAATCAAGTAATGTTTTCTTCAACTCAAATTTTGTTGATTCAATTCACTTAAATGTATTTAATCTGACTCTACTGCCACCGAGAGCGCACCTTTTAGCACTCAAGAAATGGTGTCTTATCTTTTCATATCCGTAAAAATGAATTTGATATCTAAAATATGTTTTTTTAAAACAGAAACTCGTAGCTTGTCTTATTCCGCTTTACATGCTTATGGAATTTCTTAAACTATGGACCAATATATAAGATTAGCATTTTTCATACCAGCAACACAATTAAAATAAGCATAATAAAGTAGTGCTGATATTCCCATGAATAAAAGTTTCATTTAGAAAATTTATTTTCATGCGCCGTAAATGTAACTTGCATGGACACTATTCAAGAAATCGTAATTAGAAGTGAGTAGAGTGACTGCTTTCAGAAAGCATCCTCAAGATCAAATTTGTCGATGCATTTCACCGACAACTAGAGACAGCTTTGATGGGAAGCTTAACACATCAACTTAATTAATATTTGAAATAGACTTATGTGCACAGAAATAAGTTATGATTGGACAAATGTGCTACTTAGCCATTTAAGTAGTTTCCATCAATTCACGGAGAGTTACATGCAAAAAAAACATTCCTTAACTGCTTGTAATAACATATAATTACGGCTTTATACTGGCGACTATCCATCCAATATTCAAGTTTGACATTAACGTGGATGAGATATGGAAGATAAGGAATTTCCTTCAAAGTTCATGTAATTCCATAAAAGAGTTAAATGCGGTTGTCGCGCATATAGTTTTGTCAAATTTTCCGGCATGCAGCCTTAATATATTTGGCTGCAAATATCGACAATATAAATGGAGAGCCTTATATCGACCAAGATGCTTGCATATGCCTCATTTTATTAGAAATTTGATAGATATTCATGAAATCACATCTGATGAATTATTATTTTTAACCTAATGATTTTAGTTTATTCTAGCTAGTGTATTTCGTTTAAAAATCTAACAAAAATCTCGAATTGATTAGAAGTTGAATAGTTTGACCATTGGAGACAAGGTAATTAGAGGCACAAATAAAAGTGCTATTGGGACTAGTCCATGTGGGCAATAAAGCGGGCTTATTTAAAAGTATAATTGAAGTTCATACGAATTAAAGTTCAATTTTAGCGAATAATGTTGCATGAGTAGTGAATTTAACTTGCGTGGTCACTATTATAGGAATCTCAATTAGAATTGAGTAAATTGACAACTTTCAGAACATATCTTAATGAAAAAATTTAGCCGATGTAATCCACCAACAGCCAGATACAACTTTTATCGGAATCTTAACTCATCAATCTAATGAGAATCAGAAATTGACTTCATGTGCACTGAAATAAGTCAAGGATGGACAAACGTGCTACTTAGCCACTTAAGTAGTTTAAATTTAATTCACGGAGATTTACACGTAAGCAAGAGTTCCTTCACTGATTGTAAAAACACATAATTACGGCTATATACTGGTGATGAAACATCCATTATTCAAATTCTTCATTAACAAGGATGGGATATGGACGATTATGATTTCCATTCGAATTTCAAGTAATCGTTTAAAAGAGCTACATGCGGTTGATTAGCATCGTTGAGTCATTAGTATTTATCAGATTTTCCGGCGCGCATCCTTAAGGCATTTGACTGCCAATATCGTCCAAAAAATAATATCGCCAACTATCGGTATGAATGTTTGTATATGCTACATTTTTTTCGAGAATTAATAGATATTCATCAAATCGTGTTTAATGAGTTATTATATTAGAATTATAAAATTCATGATATAATTGTTCTGGAACCCAAAAATCCATTCACAATGGACGAAATAATATATTAATGGGACATGATAAGTTCCAGTTCTGTTAGCATGACAAAGAATGTGCTTTTTGATTCATATTTAACCCACTTCTATGCATGAATCTAACTGCAATTTCTGAAGTAATCATAATATCTAATTATGCTAATTTGCAAAAAATTTAATTTTTGTTGTCATCAATTATTTACTACTTTAATTGTCTGAATTCCACACATTGCAATTTATCTCAAAATTTTGCAGTCAAAGAAGAGTGAATCAATCAATAATTTTGACAATTAAAGTTACTATAAATTATTACCAGTGGCCATATACCTAATTGACAAAATGCTGAGATTTAATAAAATCACTGAAAATGATTGATTGAATACATTATTCTTGCTAAGTTTCTCTTCATTCTAACAGTACAACATTAAATTCCATATAGTTGTAAAATATGCAAGAATTCAAACTCCATTTTTGTAGATTTAATAAGAATTTGCGTGTTGGTTCTTCTATCGCTGCTAGCAACGGAAATTAATTAAGACTATATTCAGGTGCTGAATAATCTATAATCCACTCATCTTGTCAACACCAATGAAAATCGATGAAAAACAATATTCCATAGATATATTAAATTTGACCAATTGCAGCGAACGCACACTTTTGAATTATCTTGACTGCAAACATTAGCTCATAAAAATATAAGTAAGCCATAATAATAATTTATGCAGATAAATTTGCCTTCAGATAAATTTTGCTGCTTTTGGTGCACAAAGAATTTGGTCTGGACTCTTTTTACCATTCCAAGCTTATTGTTGAATGAGACCTATGGGACACGTTATCCCATTATTGCGCGGCGTTAATAATACGTGCGGCCGTATAACTTTCCTCGCAAACGACAATAATACGAGTGACCAATCAGAAGCCGCCAAAAGTGTTGATAACTAAGCATCCAAGCTGAATACACCTAAACTGTTTGTAAACATACTTTTCTTATCATTTTGTAACTGAATATACGTGTTCAGTATTATACGTC
>UZAE01014527.1:0-12237 GCA_900617975.1 Rodentolepis nana | reverse complement strand
TTACATATCGTATCATTTGCACTTAGAAAATAATAGATGCATGTCACTTTGAGGTGGGAATGACTTTGGCCTGGAAGTTGCCAAAGAAAGATATTAAAAATGAACTGAGCCGAGGTCCCTTTCCAACTTCAGGGATTTGCTTGCCCATTTACAGAATATGGTAAAAGCATATTTTAACAGAAAAGAATCAAGAGGAGACAGGAACGTGGTAACCAAAATGCTGAAAAGTAATTGTGTAGGTGTTTGATAAAAGAAGAAATAGATAAACTCATAAAAAGACCACATGGACAAGGATAAGTTGGATATAAACCCATAAGTGAATCTCGATCATTTACATCATAGATGAGAGATCTAGTCGTTTGCGAAACTTGTTGCCTTAATAGGGAGAAGTTTATATACCACTACATTTGTGATATCCGCAGCATTTTGGACTAATTACTGTTCCCACCTTATAGATGATAAAAAAATTTCTTAGCCAACTCAGTCGTGAACGAAAGGCTATGTATCAAAACACGGGGTGTGGGATAGACTTACCTCCACGTGGTCTATTAACCGGCAGTTGAATTCTCACTTCAAGCTACCATCACCCCCCACTGTACGTCATATTCGACTCTACCAGAGTACTCATCTTACCCTTTCTGTGCTTTTGTGTCAGTCTGTTTCTTTTACATCTGTGAATCACTCTTCTATTCTCCTTCCCGAATTCTTCCCACTTTGATGTTCTCCCCCTCTGCAAAGCCCGAAGTCAACTAAAGGACTAATGATAACTATCAAAACGCCTGCCATTTGTTATAAACAAATGTATCAAAACACAAAGTAACATTTACGCTTATTGAATTGTAAACGCCCATAGATAAAATATACGACTTTCGGCAGACGTATTTTTCCTTGATGTTAAAATTAAACAAGAGGCAAAGAATGAATGAGTAAGTTTCTTTCCAAATCTAATTCATTTGAAAATCATCAAAATATGCGCACTTTCTTTTGACAAAATTTACGAATTTCTGATTTAATTTTCATTTGATGTAAAACATTTAGATTACCAACCACCGTAAAATCTAAATCCGCATTTAAGGTAATTATAATAGCTTTTTTTCTCAATTTATTCAAAATTTATGTGATTTAATTTCCTTAATTGACTAGAAATCTTCAAAGCCTTTTGCTAACTTAAACTTGATTTGCCTTTTTCGAAAGCATTGCCGTCGATCACAAGTCCTCATAGATGACAAAAGCGACTCTTTCAACACTATGATTTTAACTCGTGACATCAGGTTGTTCCATTGAGTCTTGCTTATCTATGACAATTTCGAAGACTATAGCACCACTGTGTGCATTCAAGGAGGCAATTTTACGTGATCAAAATTACTGAAGCAGTATTATTCTATTTTAACCATTTTTCCATGCTAAACTTATTCCTCCCTTTCTTAGAGAAAATAATTTCAAATAAGCAATCAAATATGATTTGTTATTGACATAATGCAATTACGGAAATTTACGTTCTGACTAAATGAGATGATTTTTATACCTGTGTCAGAGGGTCACGTTTTGCCATCTCAAAACTTAATTTAATTCCTCATTCTATTTGCACAGAGTTTTGTGACTAAAGTGGCAGAATAATTTTATCAATATGGTGGGTACACGCCATCTAAGTAGCTCTAGTTTCCTCTTTGTAGATTAAGCCACGTTGAGACGCTAACATGCAATTTTATGCAAGCATTTCCAAAAACCGTTTCTAGTAAGGTTGATGTGAATTAATAAAACCTTTCTTAACTTTGGTTCAGCTTATATTAGTCAAGCATCATTCGCCTCTTATTTACACATGGGCCGACCCTTATCCGTCATAAGATATTAAATGAATTCACATTTCTTATAACTATTGCATACGGTGTTTGGTCAACTAAGCTACAAAACTGAATGTTAATTCATTAAAATGGTCTTTGATGTTCAGACTAATGTATTGGAAGAATTGAATAAAAAATCATTTTAATGAATTTAAATGTACCAGAATTGAAGCTGCGATGAAAGTTATCAGGCGCAAGTGAAGAACTGATTAAAATAGGAAATGTGCAGTTAAAAGGCAGAATTTAAACAAATGCTTCTAGATTGGTCTATTAAAATGTTGTCTTTTATTTAATCTAATATAACTATCAAAGCAGAAATAAAAGTACGCTGAAATGATGGAGTTCTTAAAATGAAATTCTTCAGTAACATTACACCATATAAGTCAATCCATTTCACCACGATCGATTGTAACTATCATCGAGATATTTACATATTCAAACCGATTACGTGTCGGAGCATAATGAAATGAGATTAGAAGGCCATTTACTTAAATTTGGAGATGGCGGTGATTTATTATGTGTGTACTCACCCTAGTCGGAGTAAATACCGTCAAGATCTCCCGCACAAAATTTAAGACCTACTGTGGAATTTAATGAAGGTATTCAGTTAAATCCCATATAAAATCTTATAATAATATGAGCTCTCCTTATATCACATTTAAAATACTGAGGCTGTAAGAAGAGGTGGCACGTTCTGGTGTTGCCATGCAAGCAGTAGTTGCAATGTATATGTTGTGGCTGTTGATATAGCTAGATATCACCTTCAGTTAACTTTACTACGATTTGCTCAGATCGAGAAGGTGAAGAGCATCCATTTCCATCTTCCACTATATATAATGTTCTCTAGAACTGTTTTCACTTGGATGAAGAATCAACAAATCATTAATAATATCTAATTTCTATATTCGATATGGCAAGCACGATTGGTCAGACGACGATTAAGTAAACCATAAACAGCGAAAAATTTGGCCATCCCGTAACTTGCCGTTGGCGTTTGGAAGAAAGCTATATTGCATACCATACGAAGAACAGTATTTGGTTCTCTTTCACATACTTCTCAATCACCAAATTTGAGTATTTACACAATTGACAGAAATAACTGTTTTAATTGCTTTCACTGTGCTAGATGCTCTCTCTTTAATAGAAGCGCATCTAGTCAAATATATGACTTATCTACTTTTACTCATTCAAAACAAATGTATGATGGAATACAACAAAAAAGAATGCTGAATACAGTTCAATTACTCAATTTCATCTTAATCGGTATAAGATAAAATCTTGTTCACAATTCGAAGCATAATAGGTACGGATAAAAGAATGAGGTCCAAAATGAATGAATGATCACACAGAAATATACATTCAATAGTTCATCCAAATTAGAAAGTAGTATTTTGTAACGAAATTTTGAACCGGTGCCACTTTTGAAAGCACAACTTATTGGTTTAGAGACGAGATTATCAATTAGAAAAATTAAAAGTCTCAAATAAATATTTGTAGAGAAGTTAAGAGATATTGCATGAAGGAAAGTGAAGTGTACTGTTCAGATGTGTTACCTGGATACTCATGTGGTAAATGCGATCGGCTCAAATGTCACAAGTGAAGGACTTCCCTGAGTCCTGCGTTTCCCAATGGGATAGGCTTATCTAATCGAATTGAACAAACGAATAACGAAGAATATCCATACGATTTAATCGAAAAAGACAAAATAATTTTGAAATCCTTTTAAAAACTGATATGTTTATTAAGTCATTTACTTAGAAAATGAGTTTAAAAGAAGGCAAAATATCAATGAATTTTGATTCTAGCATATATACTGCTATATAAGACTTCACAAGCAGTACTTCAAAAGGGTAAATTAAATAATGCAAAGTTATTGATCGAAGACAATTTATTCCGAAAGAATGGATCATTATATGGATCTGCAAACTTAGATTGACAACATTATGGCTTATCAATGAAGACCATCATAGAATTTGTGCATTACAAACTCATCCATTTTGGGTTTATAGAGGAGTATGCTCATGGCAAAAGTTCCACTTTCGTCGATATAGACTAATATTCAACAGCTAATATTTTTTTAATAATTTGAAAAAATATCCGTATACTATGACGACAAAACCGGAACTTAAGTAAAAGGGAGAAAAATTGAGTAGGTTATAAGCTTTTCGCAAGGAATAATAAATAAAGAAAAGCGAGGTTTTTACATAAATTGTTATCACGCAAAAAATGAACAGTACCTAAGCGGCAAAATTTTAAAATAATGTTTACGCAACATTGTGCTATATTAATGTTAAAACAGTCTTTAACTTAATTTATTTAAGTTAATAATGGATATATTGAAATTATTATCCGTTTGCTCAGACCATCCAATCAGTACAGACCTTAGCAAGCCCTGTTTATGGCATCCATTTGAACCTGCTATCTCACTTTTGTTGACTGTGTGGGTTGAATTTATTTGATTTATGCTCATTTAATATTATTTTGCGTATGTTGCCGTTTTTCGTGAATTTAATATTTATAGGTTTTTATTAGAAACTTGTTACTTGTTAACCTACCACAAGATATGCTTTAGTTTTTCGAAATTGTAAATTTTAAAGGCACAGTTTGGGCTTTTAATCTTAAAGCTCATTTTTATTCCTCCAGAAATATAAACATGAGGCCGTTTGTTGCTGTGTCACTATTTAGATCACTACGCCTGCCTGGAGTTTCTCCCTTTTACAAAAACTGTAAGCACAATTTTTGACCTAATTACGTATACAGGGGAACTATGCCAATCCAGTCTACACAGTCCTAAGAGGATTTCTCTTACGCATATGCGACCTTTATCTTTCAAATGCAACTGCCGGCCGGAATGTAAAAGACTAGGTTTGTTATTATCACTAAAAATACAAAAGTCGGTTTAAATGTTGAATGAAACTTTTTTATTTAGGCGGCAAGGGTTTGGGTACAGGTAATGATGGAACTTCAGATGGTTCACCACCAACAGAAATTGATTCTTCTACTACTGCAACATTTTCAAGCACAACTAACGGTGGTGGTAACAATGATCAGGGATCAGGAACGGGTTCAAGTGAAGGACCACCTATTCTTTGTTCCAAATGTGGTTCACCACTTCGATCTCTTGACCCTGCCAACCCTCGTAAGTGTGATTTACATGTTCTATTCAATTTTATTGAATATGCCGGCTTCTCACTGCTCTTTTTTTTACTTGCTTGCGAGTCAATATTTAGATTTGATCGTAGTCTTAATCAGCTTCTCGTTAACTCTTCATGACATAGTTTCTGCTCACACCCCCCTTTCTTTTAACAGATATGGCTCGCTTCTTAAAATGTGATGTTTGTCAACACTTATACAGCTTTGTGGATCATGCAGCTGTCAAGACCTTTGTGAAGGATGAAGAAACGACACCACCACCACCATCTCCAAAAGAGGTATGCATCGTTACTATTAGATATTAGCTATGCATTTTTTAAACGCTAGTTTCCTGAGCTTGGTTTATTGTACATGGGGATTTGAGCTTCTGAGTAATGACTTATATCTCTTGTTTGGGCTATTTTTTACTATACCTCTAGGGTCGTGTCTATGATATTTGACTGTTAGTTTTTTTCCCATCTGAGATGATAGTTGTGTCATCTCGAAGCAAGTATCTGCTGCCACAGAATCCATGCAATCTCTATAAATGTTATTGGTAGCTAATGCATTTACTAATTATTTGGCCTATTAACTGTTAATATGTATAAATTACCCCCCCCCCCCCCTATTTTGCTTGTATTTAACGCATTCTAGAACGTCCTTCTCGTGTTCCTCCATATTATTTCTCCTAAGTTTTATCCAGAATTTAGAATATTGCCCCAAAATTTCTTTTCAATTCCGACAATTAATTAAATTTCTATAATTGTGCATACTTCAATTAACGATAGGGAGTGCTGATGATATATCGCAATAAATTCGACTACTATTGTCATAGCTATAGCTAAATAAGTCTCCCCTTATATATTTTGAACTGTGATGAAACACGAGTAATTGAAGGTAAATTTTCTATGACTATCGTCATTGGTGTTTAGGTATTTTCATGATCGCATTTGTGTTTGCCTTTCGGTGTTTGCTTTTTAATTAGTTGTTTGCACTTTGAGCATATTCGATACACGTCATGAGTAAATGGTCATACCCACTTACCTTAAGGAGTTTAAGTGCATTCGAGAAGCATAAGCTTTCGAATTATGACAAAACAATGATAGAGACTCATTGTTTTACTACACTACACGGTTATTGCAAGTTCAGGAATTGGGGGGAAAATGTCATTAGTATAATCGAGGTTGTACATTTGGAGATATCCCCAAAGTCATGTTCTATTTTTTCCTGCAAATAAGGTGCTGATAGTTGCTTTCTATGCTGAAATTCGCACCATCTTTCATTTGGAAGTCTCCTTTCCTCTAATTAATTTGAATTCAATTTTTGGCTATCATTTGAACTAGTTTAAAGGGAAGTTTAACTGCCATTATCTATTGGTTTGGACATGGCTATGACCACGTTATGGGGAGGAATAGACACACAATTTTTCTCTGAATAGGATCTCAATGACTTGTTGGGTAAACGATTTTGCCATTTTATTTGAGTTAACTTAAAACCAAATAATTGCAGAGGTTTGCTTTTGGTTCTGCCTACAAGTGATAATAATATGCTAATAAGTAACCAGGTTAATTAAGTAAGTTAATTTAATGAATAGCAAATAATTTCAGAAATATAACCTTCGTTTGAAGCTTTTTGAGGTCACGCATTATTTTGAGAAACGTATTTATCCAACTTAACTCAATATAAGCTCTGAAACGAATTATGGGTGTTTAAAGACCACTCCTTGTAAATGCTAGCAATCTTCGAAGCTTGACACATCTGGAATTACGTTCGTGTTTTTCCTTTTCAGTTAATTCCTTCGATTTGCTAAGCTTTAAAATATTATGAAGTTTGTTTCTTTTAATTTTCGATATTTATTTGATTAAATAAACTTAATAGTCTTGGGTAATGCTAAGGTGGTGCTTTCATTAGCGTGTGGTTATTGTGTGGTGTCATGAACTGCCTATCTTGGCTCCCTTCGACTCCCTAGAGGAGCATATCTGGATGTGATATGCATTTGTATTTACTCAATTTAATTGCATACTTATTTCACTTTAATTTGTTTGTTTTTTTTCATTTCTTGATTTTATTGCTGTCACTAGAGTAAACGGGAATTAATTTTTGCCTTTTTAACCAGCCTCCATATTCGAATCGAGAATAATCCCGATTCACTTCGCTAGTTATCAGTTATTGAAATGGTTGCTGATCTCTCATGTGAATAGCTTTCTTGTGGGAAGGCCACTTTGTAGAATTTTGCTTAAGCGAATCTCCCAGAACCTCAACTCTCGCCCTCCCCATCCATGACAGCATTTACATCTTCGCAAACCAATCCAACTCGTCTTCATTGTCTTTTTAGATTCACAACTACCTCAATCGCCACGTAGTTGGTCAAGATCATGCCAAAAAAGTCCTCTCTGTTCAAGTATACTCGCATTACAATCGAATATACCACAATATAACCCATTGCAGGACAGGCACCAGCGGAGTCGCATCTACTGTTGAGTCTGTGACTGCTACTTTTTCAGATCCAAGTCCTATCCCAGCCACACCCGATCCCTTTGAGCGTCCCATTCGCCCCTCCGCATTTACTAATCCCCCATCAACTAGTTCACCAATCGATCGGAAAATCGATTCGAAAGGACCCACAGTTACTGGTAAGGTAGTGTTTCCCTAAACATTGCTAACTACTAATTGAAAACAAGTAGATATTGTTGTTTCTAAATATTGTAGAACTGTTTACCATCCTTTCCGGCAAAGGCGGCAATAGTCAAGGCGGTTTTCCAAATGTGATCAAACCAATATATAAGGAGGATGAACCACAGCCGCCGACTCTCTCGGCGACGGTCAGTGGTTCTAGAAGAATTCATGACACCAGAGAGGCTGAGCCGGTTAGATTGGATAAGAGCAATGTCATTCTTCTCGGTCCTACTGGATCTGGTAAGCTGTTTACTTGCGAATTATTTAAACTTATTGAATGTACGATCTTTTGGTTTGTTAATAAAGTTGCCGGTATCTTAACATTGACGGAAGTTTTTCTGACTGAGTTTGTCATTTTCTTTTCAAATTGAAAATCTTTGTGAAGCGTCTTCTTTATTGCGACGATTTCTTCTACTAGTTATATTCTTGTTGGATGGGTTATTATTTGTGAATGGGAAGTTTTGTGTCATATTCGAAAGTTTCCTTTTTATTTGACAAAATACCTTATTAGGACATATTTTCACTCATGGAATATGGTTTAAGCCAAAGGCTACCCTATTGCACACTTTATTCGCAACGATTTCTCCGGTTCACAAGTATTCTTTTTTAAAAGAGATTAGAATGGGGAAAATTCCTTCCAAACCTGAATGAACTTTACTGTAACGGTGGCGTCATTTTTTTTTAATGGGGAAGAATAGATCTAAGACGTTAGTTTTTTAACAATTAAACCGAAATAACCCAAATCAGCGAAAATCCAAGAATCGCATTTTAAGGGGAAGAAGAACGAGAATCCAAAATGCATTGAAAGCCACTACTTGGGTGGTGGAGAACTCAGACAAATTACTACGGCAACAATTTACACCATTAAGCAAGAGAAAAGGAAAGTGCCTAGCATTTTAATAAGGAATTTAATTTCCTTGGCTTTGTTGCTCAACATTAGTGTAGGAAGTTGGAACAAGGGAAGATTGTGCTTATTAATTATTGAAACAAAATACATTGCTGTTGGGATAAATTTGCCTCCAGCGGACCTATCCACTTTTCTCTGGCACTTAATTAATTATTAAATAATGTTCTTGCTAATGCTATTGCCTCTTGTTTTAATTTGATGGATATGGTAATGCACCTTTGCTATAAATCCAACCTAAAGCAATATGGGTCTTTCAGTTTTTTTGTTCCAATTTGATTCCTACAAGTTGAGGATTATTCAATCAAGTTTCTTCCTAAACGAAACGGGAGCGCTATTGTTCTTATCATTTATTTTCCTCAAAAATTGTATAATTGACCAAAATTATAAACCAGGGACTAAAAGCCTCGCAATCACTCTACTCCGCTTTCTATTAGCCATATCGGATATGCTTTTCAAAGTCCCTATAGTGAAAGTCCTTCAAAAAATAACCTATATAATTAGGTGGTGAAAGGGCGTTTCGTCATACACACACACACACACACAACTCTAGAAGGAAGGCTTTGGCTTGGTGAATGACTTGCATGAAATATGGAGAGCCAGTTTAGCTCTGTTTTTTCCCTAACAGACCTACTTCACTACCACAAGATGGGAAAGAGGAGTTAGATGGTGGTAGACTAAATCACTAGGTGGTAGAGTACAGGTCAAACGGGAACACTGTATGACAGGAGGACGGGTTCCAATTGACGAACCAAGAAAGGGATGGAAAATAGAAATAAGTATCCCTGGGTGAATAGGAGGAGCAATTCTTCACAAGCATTTTTATTCATGGAGGATCTTAGGTCCGTTCATGCATGGGGATACAAGGCTTCAACTTTTTTAAAAAAATAGTTTCATTATGTTGAAAGAAGAGAGACAACAAGTGAGATCAGCAGCCCCATGGGCTTCTTGTTATTGTCATTTTTTTCTCATCGCAAACTCACGGAGAGAAATTTGCGTGTCTGTGCGGATTTATTCTGTACACGTGCGAAATTGGTGGCTACAATTTGCGATTTGATCGAGAATTTCGGTATAGTGTTGTAAATTTACCATAGAATGTATCAATTTTGCACAAAACAATGACCTTTCTCGCCTATTTAATGTCCTCCTTACTAAATGGCTTTTTACTTAATCTATAAAGTACAACTTCAAATATACAAAGTAGATTTCTATGTAGAAATGTCTCCAGTTTGATGGAAAGTGTCTTGAAATGCTATCCACGCTCTTAAGGCTAAAATATTTGAAAACGGATTGCTTCGCGAGTATCTTACATTTTGAGTCTCCGTAAATGCAAAAATATTTTTTGCGATAAATATAAAAATGCTTGAAAGCAAAGGAAAGTGGTAATAATGTGCTATGCAACTAACTGCAATTTGGGGATTAATTCGGATCTTTAAATAGATACGGCAGGCGTTTTAATGGTTATCATTAGCCCTTTAGTTGACCTCAGGCTTCACAGAGGGAAAGGAACATCAAAGTGAAAAAAGTCTGGAGGGGGGGGGGAACAGAAGAGTGTTTCAAAGTCGAGGGTAGAAAAAAGGTGAGATGAGTACTGTGAAAGAACAAAGACAGAGAAAAGGTGAGGTGAGTACTGTGAAAGTGGCTAAGGTAGAAAAAAGGCGAGGTGAGTACTGTGGAAGTGGTGAAATATGACATACAGTGGGGTGATGGTAGTTTGAAGTCAGAGGTATATGACATACAGTGGGGTGATGGTAGTTTGAAGTGAGAAATAGGTAGAAAAAAGGTGAGGTTAGTACTGTGGAAGAAGTCGACAGTAGAGCAAAGGTGAGGTGAGTACTGTGGAAGGGGTCGAATTTGACATACAGTGGGGTGATGGTAGTTTGAAGTGAGAAGTCGAAGAGAAAAGGTAAGATGAGTACTGTTGAAGTGGTCGAATTTAAGAAAAAAGGTGAGGTGAGTACTGTGAAATGGTCGAATATGGACAAAGGTGAGGTGAGTACTGTAAAAATAGTCGAATATGATATACAGTGGGGTGATGGTAGTTTGAAGTCAGAAGTCAATTGCTTACAGTGGGGTCATGGCAGTTTGGAGTCAGAAGTCAACTGCCGATTTAGTATACGTTGCCCAGGGTGCACCATGTGGAGGTAAGTCTGAGAACGAGAGCTTTGAATAGATACTGAAAGCGTTTGCGAATGCTTTTCATGCTTCACCCAACACTCTTGTATGTGCATCCTCTTGACATTTCGGGTTTATGAATTAAATTGGCCTCTTTCTTTTTGTCTACGAGGACCATTACGTCGTTTGATGATAAATGTTAATTTTAAAGCTCTCGCCCCTCCTCCCCTCCCCCCCTCCCCCCTCCCCGCCCCCAACGAAGAAGAAGGGGGGAGATGGACTCTTTTAATTGGGAATTCATTGAATGAAGGGGGCAAATGAAATTTTCAATTTTCGGTTCTGACAAGTAAGGAATTCTTCAATTACCGGACTGTTGTGACTGTTGGCCGTCAGTTAAAAATTCTATAGAGCTTGAGGTATACGCTCTGCTGAATCGTGGGTTTGCAATTACCTAATTGTTGTCATTTTCAAAGCGGTTCAAATTTTTTTCACAATGCAAGATGGGATGGCATTGTAGCTTCTGTTGGTTTAGCTGGTAGAATCGCTCGGTTTGTAGTTATTTTCTTTTTTATGGCCAATTTGGGGAGGGAGTCGCCGAATAAGAAACTTCAAACAGCGTCAGAAGTAAAGTAAAGGATTTAGTAATGATAACATTTTACTACGCTTTCTCTGAGAGATAGGTAGACAGAGAGTGGGCTTTAAAGCAGAAGGCAGAAGATGTAGACAAAGGAGTTGTCTGTAGAACCTGATTGTGGAGTGAATTGGCAGGGGTTGGAGAGGAGGGAGGCCTAGTAGACGTATGTTGTAAACGTTGATTAGGCGATATTTGAGTCTCGCACCTGTGTATTTCCAGATAATATCGTGAGACACTTGAATTTGCTAAAATGGGTAAGAAAGTGGCGGTTATTTATTGGGGGGGGGGGGGGGGGGGGGGGAGGTGTCCGACGACGACGTCACAACAGCTTTGACGAACACGTTGTTGTTGATGAGATCGTACTTACTAATAATGATATGACAATGATTGTGCTGTCTTCAAAAACCTAAGCTCATTCCTGAAGAAATCAGTCACAAGCAACTCCCAAGATATTTAAACGGCAAATGAATCTTTAATTGATCGCTTTATATAAATGCGCATTATCTCCTGAACTCCGAATAAATGTTAATTTTTTGTTTTTTTCCATTGTTTATCTCTACGGTCTTGGTTGCTACTTTACGATTTTCAGTCAATAGATGATTGAAAATTGCAGAAATATTTCATGGAAACTGCATTTTCCTACTGGTTATTAACGCCCTTTTTTAGAGAAGGCAAATAATTTTTAGCTTTCATATTTGCGCTCTTCAAAGTACTCTTCATGGTAGGCTTTCTAACGTGGAAAATTTCTTTAATATTTCAAAACTCTCTCGTAGTTATTTAAGATTGCGCGTTTTACTGGTCAAATTCCAATTAAAATATAATACTCTCTCTCTCCTCCCTATTGCATTTCTGTTATAATGTGGCGGAAACTTCAGTTGCAATTGGGTGCTTCTGCGGCTCAACAAAGCGGGGGGGGGGGGGTGGGGGGGGGGGGG
>UZAE01014525.1:0-13772 GCA_900617975.1 Rodentolepis nana | reverse complement strand
AAATCATTATAGACGATTTCACCATTTCAATCGCGTTATTTTCCAAGTGGTTGAGAAGACGAATAATTCTTAAATGATATTGAACAACTTTCAGTCTTAACCCTTTGACGTCCTACAGGACCTTACGTTCCTCTTTCAAACTAATCCCTTTTGGTACTAGACTCGTAAAAGGAGGCGCTGCTGTCACGCTTGATACATGTCCAATACGTGTTCATAACCTTCGCATGATACACCACTAAAACTGATCAAGTCGGGAGCGTAGGGTCTGCTGTGAGTCATACGTGAGTGCGATTGGGTACATTTTTTCAAAAAATTTATTTCAAATGGCAGGCGTTTTGATAATTATCATTAGCCCTGGAGCTGACTTCGGGCTTTACAGAGGGAAGGTTCATCAAAGTAGCAGAAAGTCGTGGAGTGGGGAACAGAAGAGCGATTCACAGGTGTAAATGAGGCAGGCAGACACAAAGGTAGAGGAAAAGGTAAGGTGAGTATTGTTAATGGGGCCAAATATGACAACCAGGGGGGTCGTGGTAGTTTGAAGTTAGAAGTCAAATGCCGGTTAATAGACTTTTTTGCCGTATGAGTATACATTGCCCCGGATGCACCACGTGGAGGTAAGTCTATCGCACACTCCTTTTTCAAAAAATAATTCAGGCGTTAAAAGACTTGTGAAGAAATGTTGCAAATATTCCCTGCTACCTTGTTTGCTAAAGAGTTGACCATCTAAAATAAAAGCAATCAATGCTTTGAATGACCACAATAACAATAATTTCGTAACTATTCACTGTGAACATGGTTTTAAATGCAAAGTTCGTTTTAGGAAAACAGTCAGTATTAATTTGATTTAATTTAATTTAATACAATCTAATCTCCAATGTGTTAATGAGTGATGTGTCAAAAGTGAATTTTTTTCAGCTTAATTAATCCTAAGCAGAATGAAAACGGAAAAGTCAATTAACAATGCATCTCATTTACATTGGTAAAAATCCAAGGTTTAAAAATATTAAACACGGATAATAGAGTACTCAAATGGGGATGCAAAAAAGGGTTGTCAGGTACATCACTGGAGAATCTTAAAAAAACTTAATATTCGACTTGTTACTGCATTCTCCAAACTTCAAGTTCTAAGGATCCACTTTCCAAGGCTAAAGCTTTGTCGGCCATTTCCAAACTATATTGTTTTTTATTCTAATGCTGCATTGTCTGGAATATGTTGATCAATTCGTTCCGACCCTTTGGTTGAATTATTTCCCTCCAAACAACCAACAACTTTCTTTTATGACTCAGGATCAGATTTTAGATATGGCGGTGGCTATCTTTGCAACGATCTGAGTGGACCATCACTAACATACCATTCAAATAATTAAGCTCTAAGGCTTACCATGGGTGACAACTCAAATCGTTGTTGAACAATTTGACCCCAATGGGAACTACTTTTCTATTGCCCTATCTATCTCGTTGTTGATATACTGATACCTCATGACTTTTTCGTTTGGTATTTGGGGCGACATAAGGTGTTATTCACTTTTAAATTAAGTGTATCTGGCCAGCATTCGCTCTTGTTTTGTCGGTGGTCTTTTCTGTCAAATTTGCTATTTTTAAGCAAATTACTCACCCAGGTGATATTCCATTTAGTTTTTCTCTAAGAGTGTGTCCCATGAATAGGAAATAGCAATAGTGTTGTGGGATGAATCTTGGCGGATATGGATTGTGGGGTAGAACCTCCGGGTTGAATTCTTGGATTGTATGGAGACCGGTCATTACCATGTTGAAAAATTCTCTCTTCTCTGGTTTAGCATCTCAAGTATCAACAATAAGCCTTGGCTGTGACTGCTTTGCACTCTTTAAGTAATCAATAATCGATTATTTCACGTACCCTCTATCAACTGGGAGTTTGATTAGGAGAAAGCCAGTACTTGAAGCATGCCCTAAACCATTCACTTCCTTGGCCAGTAAGATTTAGCTGTAAAAATAGCTGATTGGTTGTAAAGACAATGCAAGTCTTTCCCTCCTCACCTATGTCAAACGATAAGAGTCGAGGGGGCAACACCCAAGTAACCACTCTTTTAATTTCACGAATGCGGTTTTGATATATCTCCACAGTTAACTATGGAAAGACTAGTTTCACAGGCAAAGCGAGAATCCGATTCATCAAAATTTGGCAATCGCCTTAATTTCGGAGAAGCTTTTAAATCTCAACCAAATATACCCTACTAGACATCGGTCGACTGCAAAAACTTGGCCAGGAATTTCAGCAATGATTTTAGTTTGCATTCAGGCATTTGGGGCCTGAGGAAAGTTAAGCAGCTTCTAATGTCTCGCCTCTTTCTACCAAAAATAATACAGGCAAATTTATTACTAATAAATAATGTTGGACGATTATTCTATTACTGTAAAAGAACGTACAGTGTCTTTTCTTCACCATGACTGAACACAAACTGATCTTATGTGTCAAATATGAAAATGGTCAATTTCTTATTGACACGACCAATATTTCCTAGTGTATATATAAATTAAGGTAATTTTCCAAAATGGCATCACTGATAAGTAAGTCGTTCATGGGTCCAAGCAAATTGTGGAAATACTGTCTCCTTAAAAGTGAACTGCGTCTTCTCAGTAAGTCTTTAATTAATGTTATTAAAAAAAGATTAACTTATGGTTCTTAATAAATTCTGATCTCAATACCAATGACAAGCACTAATTAAAAAGCATCCTTTAAAACTGTCTTCACTACTTTATTACATGCTACTTAAATTTATAAGTAGAAATGGTATTCAAAAGCGTGATTTGTCTGTCTACATAAACTGTTATTCGTAATTCATAGTCTAGAACTTCTACGTTAGTGGAAACAGACTTCCTTAATCGAATTTTCTTCCCTTTTCTGCAGAACACAAATAGTGGACTTTATAACTGGAGTTGGTTAATAAAAATATTGCAGATCTTGTTAAGTGGAAACAAGATAAAGAAATATTTTGGCATCGACTAAATATTCACTTTCTTAACATTAAAAATAGAATAAAAGAAACTAAAGTGTGTTTTAATTGCAAATACTCGTTCGGTTGATTATGAATGCAGTCTCTACATAGTTACATGGATAATCAACAAAGTGGCTCTTTTTTAATAAACGGAATCATCGTAGACTAAATATTGAAGAAAATGTCATAAGACTGCAAAAAATTTTCAGCAGTAATGGCCTCTCGTTCTCTGGGTTGAATATTGCATGATGATTAGTAAATGAAGCACTAAAAGTCGTTAGGCGACGGTGCCACGCTTGCCAATATGCCTGTCCACGAGGTCAAAGTTCACACGATAAAATTAACGCCTTTGTTCCCATCAATAAGAGGAATATAAGAATTCAATAGGGTGTGCGTTAGGCTTACCTCCACGAGGTGCACCCTGCACAACGTATTCTCATACGGCAAAAGTCAATATACTGGCAATTGACGTCTGACTTCAAACTACGATGAATCGACTGTATACCATATTCCACCACTTCCACAGCACTCATCTTTCCTTTTCTCTGCCTTTGTGTTTGTCTGTCTCTTTTGTATCCTTGAATCACTCTGCTCCTCCCCCTCTCAGCTCATTCTCACTTTGTCTGTTTCTCCCCTCTGTGAAGCCCAAAGTCAACTATAGGGTTAATGAACACTGTCAAAAAGCCTACCATTTGAAATAATTAAAAAAATGTAAATCAAAAATTTGCGAGTAACTAAAAGACTAGAAATCGACAATTTAAGAGGTTTTTACGCCTCCATTAATTAGTATAAGCAGAGCATCTTACTACATCATATTTTTAATTGTAAATGCCTGCTTAATTTTACGCAAATTTTGGATTTTTTGTTGCGGTTTTAACTTTTGTCATAAGCTTCAAGCTCAAATGGTTCCTGAACTTTTATTTTAGTATGCGTTAAAATTAGCCATTTATTTGGCCATTTCAGCAGAATTTAGCTACCTTTCCCTGACTGGCTCTATGATCAAGACTAACTCTATCTCCTGCGAATCAACCAAAGTAGTAAAACGGAAATGACTCATCAACTCCTCCAGGCGTTGTTTTTTTTTCACTCCCTCTCTCTCTCCCTCCCTCCCTCCCTCCCAAGCATCCTCCTTTACTTTTTCGTCCTATCTCTCTCTCTCTCTCTCTCTCTCCCTCCCTCTTCATTGCAGCAGCCGTACAGAAGAGAGAAAAAAAATACAACAACGTTGCTCCTTTAGTCAGTCAGAAGAGTCTTTGTATGCGTGTCTGGAGATTTGGAGAAAGTGGGCGTAGGGTGGGGTGGGGTGGGGTGAGGGGTGAAGCGTGGCAAGGAGACGAAAAAAACAACTTTGCTAGTTAGTAATGAATCATTTATGCCCCGAATGTCGATTTCTAGCTTTCCTCTCTCGCTCCCTCTCTTCCTCTCTTTCTCTATTGATTTAAATTCAACCGAAACTGGAGAAATTTAATGGAGATGATGTATTTCACTTAAGGAGAAGCGGAGATATAATGATTGCTCAATGACCTGTATGCGCGTTGGGATGTACACTTTCTTTTTCCCTGATGTAATTTACAGTGTATACTCACTCAAGTTAAGACGAATTGGGCATTTAACATCTTCATGTTCAATTTGTGCGTAAAGCAATTTGCATCTAAAGTTAAGTAAATACTTATTGATGTGCCTACAAATTCTTTCAGAGTATTCTTGCAAGGTCATAGCATGTTTGATTCGAGGGCTTAGTCCCACAAGACCCATCGTTCTTCCTCTTGCAAACGTCATTTCTTTCTATCTTGTATCGTCATGAATAAGTCTTAAAGCATTTTTTTACATCAAATGGCAGGAATTTCGATAGTTTTCACTAGCCCTTTAGTTGACTTCAGGGATAACAAAGAGAAAGGAACATCAGAATGAAAAATGTCGGGAGGAGAGGGGGGAACAGAAGAATGTTTCAAAGATGTAAAAGAGACAGACATAAAAGTAGAACAAGGTGAGGTGAGTACTGTGGAAGTAGTCGTAGGTGACATACAGTGGGGAGATGGTAGTTTGAAGTCAGAAATCAACTGCCAGTTAATAGACCTTTTTGCCGTATGAGTATATGTTACCCAGGGTGCACCACGTCGAGGTAAGTCTATCTCACACCTCTTAAATTTAATAGATCAGAGGTCTCTTAAGCAGCCTTCCTCATATTAAAGCATCTTTGATGTGAACATGATGAGTTTGGTAACTCAACCAAACAAATGTCAAGATGTCAAGTTCCATTAGGGCACATGCACTGATCCAGACTCTACCCACGCTATTTAGTTCTCATATAGGATATCAACTAGAAGGATATTCGAAATCTATGATATATATATATATATATATATATATATATACTTTTATTCTTCAAAGTCGAAAACTTTCCTAGAGTATGTCAGTGAATACGATTAAGATTTTTCTGTTCGCCATCGTCTATGCTACCCATAACGGAAAGTTAAGCATTCACTTAGTACTACTCTAACATTCTAGGATTCATAAAAGACATTTCACAGAAAGTTAATGTTATGATGAAATCAGGGGTATGCGATAGTCTTACATCCACGTGGTGCACCTTGGGCAACATATACTCATACGGCAAAAAAGTCGGTAAATCGGCAGTTGGCCTCTGACTTCAAACTAGCATTACCCCACTGGATGTCATATTCCACCACTTCAACTGTACTCACCCGGACTTTTTCTCAACCGTTGCGTTCGTCTCTTTTAAATCAGTGAATCACTCATCTCTCTCTCAACTTTTTGTGATTTTGACGTCCCACGCCTCCTCCTCTGTGAAGCCCGAAGTCAACTAAAGGGCTAACGATAACTATCAAAACGCCTGCCATTTGATATAAATAAATAAACAAATAATGAAATCAAGATTGATGTGGTAACACTTTGCAAAATAAAATAAAAATTCAGACGAGGTTTCTCAAATAAAGCACATGCACTCTGATCCCGACATTGTTTGAAAAAAAGCGCGAACATGTGTTTACCAGAGTTGAACTCTACTATACAAAAATTAAGGTCCACTGTCCTTTGTCTTGATGGGCTTAAATTCAAGGTCAACTTAAGCTCTTGCCTAAGGCTTTGTCTACTTTTTTTCAAGCTCGCGAGAGCAAAGTGGACAATATTTAAAATGTATGGAGGGAAAAACGCTGTCTGGGAAATGCTAATTATGAAAAATTATAGGGTAAATTCACGTTCAATCCATTTCCAAAATTATACCAGACTAACAAAAATCCAATTACGCATTCCACTCAACTAACGAAACGAATCACCATTTCGCTTTCAATTTCATCTGGAATTTATTTATTTCACACCAAAAAAAGAGGCAATAAAAATAAAATGGGACTTGGGTGTGACTGTTCATTGCTTTCTGCCAAAAAAAGGTTGACCAAAGAAAGGCGAGAGGAAAGCCATTTTAAAAGACATCTTCAACTTTATCTACAGCCCGATGTTCTAGCACATCACACCCAACTCATCTTTTCATAAATTTAAAACATTACGTTTCGTGAGAGTGAGTGAGTGAGTGAATACGTTCAGTATATTTCAAACATGGGGTGTGCGATAGACTTACCTCCACGTGGTGCACCCTGGGCAACGTATATTCATACGGCAAAAAAGTCTATTAACCGGCAGTTGACTTCTCACTTCTAACTACCTTAGCCCCACTGTATGTCATATTCGACCCCATCAACAATACTCATCTCACCTTTTTCTTTACCTCTTTTACATCTGTGAATCGCTCTTCTGTACCCCACCCCTCGACTTTCTGCTACTTTGATGAACCTTCCCTCTGTGAAGGCCAAAGTCAGCTAAATGTCTAATGATAACTATCAAAACGCCTGCCATTTGAGATAAATAAATATTTATTTATATATGGCTGTGGTTAAGTGAGCCAATCAATTAAAGAGTTAAATTCATGATGTCATGTGAGTACGAGTCAAAAGTGATTAACGTTGTTGTATGACGTCAATACGAGTTGATTGTCGGGAGGCTCATTCTGCGATTAGACAATTGCGAAAAGCTCGAACATTCGGGAAGCGCAAAGACCCAGATGAATAAATCCGTTTTTGATGATTAATTACTTCACCTCGAAGCTGTTTATAGTATCGACTATCAATTTGTAATCTCTTCATTTGCTTTCTTCATAATTAGCATTAGAATGTCAAAATTATATTTAATTAATTAATTTATTTATTTCAAATGACAGGCGTTTTGATAGTTTTCATTAGCCCTCTAGAGTTGACTTCAGGCTTCACATAGGGGAAGGAACATTAAAATGAGAATAATTCGAGAGGGGGAACATAAGATGTGAAAGATGTGAAAGAGTCAGACAGACACAAAGGCAGAGAAAAGGCTAGATGAGTACGTTTGAAGTAGTCGAATATGGCATAGAGTGAGGGGTGATGGTAGTTTGAAGTGAGAAGTCAATTGCCAGTTAATAGACCTTTTTGCCTTATGAGTATACGTTGCCCAGGGTGCACCACATGGAGGTAAGTCTATCGCACACCCCGTATTTTTTAATTTAACTATAACTAAATGTGAGATCATCATTAGCCATTCAAAAACTGAAAGAAATTCCTCGAACAATTTTTAATTTCAAGAACCTCTTGATTGAATAAAAAAACGATTTTTTAGTTCTTAGATCACTAAAGTACGGTGGAATTAAATCCTCTTTTTTCATTAACTTAAAGGCGATCCCCAAATACCCTTACACTTGAAGTCAATTATTTCAATCAACCGCCTTTCACCAAGATTTCCGAGGCAGTTTTGAGGCGTACATTTGACTATTTAACCTAGTGGATGAAGAAGTATGTAACTAAAATGAAGACAAGAAGGTCAATTCTGTCAAGCCTCTTTCAGCACTGTGGATATTGAGGCCTACAAACCTCCTCCAGGAACATAGATTTAAGGTCTCAAGGTGCCCTATTTTTAATATTCCATTAAAAATTTGCGGAATTTTTATTGTAATAAAGAAGTTATATCACTAGTTTCACAAATTGTCTATTAACAAAATTTTGAATTAGGTGTAATGTACTAGAATTCTTGAATATTCGGAAGAAGTCAAGGTCATCACAGCAATGCACTTTAGATCGAATTACACAAAAAGGTAATATTTTCAAGACATTTCTCAATTTCTCAAAAAGGGTAGATTTTTTTTCGGTAAACATCCATAATAATAGATGAAATGATAGACTGGATGTTTTTCCATGCAGCCCGACTGAAAGCGAACAAAGTTGATGCTTTTCCAAATTCAAGCTCCACCCCCCTCCCGGCCCCCTCCCTCTACAAATCTATCTAATGTGGGATCATGAACTATGCACAAGAAAGCGAAATCGCACGAAAGACGATAATGGCTTGATTTCCAATACATGCTAAGTTCACCCGAAATGTCATATACCCAAATAATTCAATTTCGTTAATTAAGTTCGGTTACTTGTAACTTAAAGGTAATTCGAGTAACCTCAAGAAATCCTCAAATTATGCAGATTTAATAAGCCCCATTAAGTGTTCAATTATAATTAATTACCCTTTTTTACGATGATGACCAGTTTACTATTTTGCCACTTTCAAGTGAAAAACCCGAAAGAAAGTCGGCAGAACCTCCACCAATTGGAGGGGGGGGGGTTAAACTGGATTAAATAAGTTCTGAAATGGTGACGAAATCCCTCCAACCACCCCCGCTTCAATTCCAACCTCCCCCCCCCCTTCCATAGAGAAGTCATATATCCTCTTGATTTGAGGGTGTAAATTTATCTTCATCATGAGTGAAGTAAGGATGTAAACTTTTGTTTGGGGATTTCAGTCAAGAAGTATTTTTTGGGCAAAATTGAAATTACTCTACCACCCCCCCCCCTACCCCACCTTATAATGTTTCATTTCCCACTCTCTCCAATCGGAGGTTATCTCGAAACAACAAGAATTGCTGATTATAAACTGTGGTGGTAGTTTATGATCAATAAATAATGGCGTAATGCTGTGATCATCTGACTCCGAGTAACTTCAGGATATCTTACATCTACCCGAGTCCAGTATCGTTTGCACTCTCCCCTAGTGGATTTTTAGAAAGTTGCTCAGTTGTTTGAACACAAGCAAACTACTGAATATGGCTCTTTCCGATTAACACGATATGCCGATTAGCTTTACAGTTTCTCTACATTAAATTACCCTTCATTCAAGACAATACGCACACTCTAAGTGTTGATGTGAGCACTTTGCTTGTAATAATAATAATAGGGATCCGTAAGGGCCCTCTCCGCTGTAAAACTCGTACTCTCAACAGAGAGCATCATCCGCTGACAGTCCATATGATAAATAGCCGTATCACACACATACACACACATTCACCTAAGGACATATGCAGATGATTCTAAATCACCTTCATTATGCGCCAATTAAGCAATATGCAGAGAAAATAAAACTGGTGAAGAAATCAGCTATGCACGTCGACATTATTGCGATAAAGAGAGAGAGAGAGAAATGCATTTTTAATTGGGAGGGCGGTGAGGAGTTCTGGCCCAGGTAAGTTGTCTGTGTGTATGTGTATGCCGGGTTAGACACACTGGGAGAGAGAGGGAGTGGGTGGGGTGGGGTGGGGTGGGGTGNGTAGGAGGGGAGGGAGGGAGAGAGTTTGGCTTTCCAAAAGCCAGTGGGTTGGTTGTTAGCTGTCAAAAGTCGGCTGACTCATTGAAATGTTGAGGTTTCAAAATAAATATGCGCCATTCTGGGAGCCAAATAAGGATGAATTTGGGTTTCCCAGCCATCCGCATACCGATGTTTCTTTACCCTTTTTATTTAATTTTGTTTGATTTTTTTAAGATTGCATCAATTCTGATTCAAACTCAGTTTCGTCGTATCTTTGCGAGAGGTGACCTTCATTGCCTACCCCTCCCTCCCACAGCTCATCGGTTCTCGCGATCATTTTGGTTTCGGCTTTATTCGGAGGGAGAAACCATTGAAGACCATGTTTTTACAAAATAGGAACTTTACAAGGAATATTGGAACTTGGAAACACACCGGTCGACCACCCTGAGGAGGGAATACCAAATTCTGATGGCCTTCGATATGCTGTAGGCTAGATATTCTTTGTGCCTGTCATGGTTTCATAAACTCAAATATTTATATCAAATGGCAGGCGTTTTGATAATTATCATTAACCCTTTAGTTGACCTCTGTCTTCACAGAGGAGAAGGAACAACAAAGTGAAAAAATCGAGTTATGGGGAGCAGAAGAGTGTTTCAAAGATGTAAAAGGGACAGACACAAAGGTAGGAAAAAGGTGAGGTGAGTACTATGGAAGAAGTCGAATATGACATCCCTTGGGGTGATGAGAGTTTGAAGTCAGAAGTCAACTTCCGTGGGGATCATGGTAGTTTGAAGTCAACTGCCAGGTAATTGACGGGGTAGTTTGAAGTGAGAAGTCAACTGCCAGTTAATATAACGAATATGACATAGAGAAGTCAACTGCCAGTTAATAGATCATGGTAATTGAAGTCAGAAGTCAACTGCCGATTAATAGACTTGGGGTCATGATAGTTTGAACTCAGAAGTCAACTGCCAGTTAATAGACTTACTCATGGTAGTTTGAAGTCAACTGCCAGGTAATAGACTTTAGTTTGAAGTGAGAAGTCAACTGCCGATTGATAGACTTTTATTTGAAGTCAGAAGTCAACTGCCAGTTAATAGACCTTTTCAGTCAGAAGTCAACTGCCGGTTTATAGACTTTTTTGCCGTTTGAGTAGTCAGAAGTCAACTGCCGGTTAATAGACTTTTTTGTGAAGTGAGAAGTCAACTGCCAGTTAATAGACCTTTTTGCGTTGAAGTCAGAAGTCAACTTCCGTGTTATAGACTTTTTTTGCCGTATGAGTATACGTTGCCCAGGGTGCACCACGTGGAGGTAAATCTATCGCATACCACCTTCTCACCAATCTATCACTTAACCATCACTCACTCTTAAATTTGGAACACACCTTTTCGTTGTGACCTTCCACTCCTTTTGTTCCTGGATGCCTGCTCGCGGGGAGATGTTGCAAATCTTTCCACTCCTGTCATGGGAAGTTGCAGAAATTAAAATGGGCTTTAAAATGTCTATTTAGAAAGCAGCTAAAGCTACATGATACTCCAGTCTCCTTTTTTGTGCAATAATCGAGCATATTGCATATTTTAGTTTGTTTTCTTTTCCGAAGTTAGGTTCACGACATACTGCCGCGTTTGTCTACATTATGCCATTCATTAATCTAGCGACAGTACCTCCACTTACGAAGCGTGATTCGCATACAGGATGGGGTAGTGTTGATCATTATTAGTCATAATAGAAAGGCATTTGGAGTTAACTTAAGATGAAATTGGATATTGACCTCCATTATGCTCACGAAATAGGCAGTTCTTGCTGCAAGATTCAAACTTCACGATTTCTCCCTTGGGTTTCGCTGAAAAATAACTACTAAATTTCTATGCCGATCGACCCGCACTATTTACTCAGGAATGATTAATCGTGTGCATGCAGTCAATCTTCTTTATTCCACTCGTTGAGTGGGCAAATAGTCTAATGCCATATTCCTCGCTATTAGCACAGTAAAATGTAGTCAAAAGGCATTGAAACCCGATTCAACTTCGCTTAAACCTGCCGAAGGAGATTTTAAAAAAGAGCTTTGCAAAAAGTTCCTGTGCACCATTTCCACGTCCCCTACTAACATTTACTTTCGAACATGACTCAATAATTGCATTGAAACTGTGCGTGGACTCCTTGGGCAACCTTCATTTGGCATTTTAGACTAAAACGTATTCTAAATGGTCTACGGACATGATCTTCGCCCAATCTACTACCTTCTAATTTGAGTTTAAGGGAGTTGTGCGATAGATTTACCTCCACGTGGTGCACCCTGGGCAACGTATACTCATACGGCTCGACTATTTGCCACTTTGATGTTCCTCTTCCTTTCTGTGAAGCCCGAAGTCAACTAAAGGGCTAATGATACCTATCATAACGCCTGACCTGTCTCCCTCCATATAATTTAATTTAGATACTTAAATATGAGGAGGAAAGGGACTTCACTTCGTCCTTTTTCCCATCTCAATTCAAAGGACGGTGTCTTTTATACATTTCCACTTCAAAATAGCAGTTTTGCCATTAGTGAGAGCATTAAAATTGGGACTAGTCGCCTATTCAAAATTATAATCTCGAGAACTCGAACTGAATGTAGATGGGTTATACTTATTCACTAATTCCATATTATTACTTTAATTGAATGTACTTAACAAGGTTATTAATGCCGTTGACAGTGGAAGATGCAAGCATACTTATTGGTCAATATTAGCATTTTAATCTACGAACTTCTCCAAATACTTTCTTTCATGAAGTTGGCCACGAAAGGCTGATTTTTTCCATCAGTTTATTGTGAGTCACGAGATACGAAAATAATGAGTCATGGAAATGTTCTTTTGGCCTTAAAGAAGGTTGACATTGACAAAGCAGGGGCTGATGAATTCTACTGGAAAGTATGTCGTATTTGGAAGCTGAGAGTGTCTAATTTCCATTAATTTATTAATAAGAAAATGTTGTAATTTGCGTTTTCACAATTACTATGACTCCATTTTGGCAGCAGTGTTTCATCAAAGCAATTAAATTTGACATGAGTAAACCACTACCAATAAGTGCAATTGCTTTGTTTAGCAAAATTAGGCTATCCAATGATATCTATGCGACCTTTAACAAAACTTGGTTTTTCAATGCAAGAAAGTCCAGTTCCTGGGGCTACTGGATATCACTGGGCCATTTATTAACTGAACAAAGACGATGTGGTAGCCCAAGTTATCCACCTCGATTTGAATTTCGGGGACTAGACACTATCAGGCTGCCAAGAGTACATTTCTCCACAAATTTGGCCAGCTGTCAGGACCGTTGTTCAGCCAACTTCGAAGAGGTCGACTGGCGACTTATCGACAGCATATGGAAATCGGATACTTTCAATTTTCAGGGAAGACGTCTTCATATCAAAATTAAATTTGTAATGCAAATGTTATCTGATCAAATTAAATTAATAATTCTGCTGAAAGCTAATTTTGGAAAACCAAAGCGTCTTACCACTTTCAACTTACACCAAGTTAATCAAATGGGGATAACTTGAGTTCTAATTCCATGGGAATTGACCACTAGTTGCATGTCACTTCAACCCCCCCCCATTTGAAGTGAGCTTAGTATAAGCTAACCACTTGCTTAAAAGGTCGTTCAGTTGACACTGGCTATCATTTACTCCAGTGATCGCCAACATTTCAGCCTTGCATTTTTCAACTTATTATTTGTTTAAATTTTGAAGGTTATTTGCTATCTGTTCCCAAGTCATCTGTTATCGTGCACTAATCTGAATGCAGCCAAGTGTCAATCTTCGATAACGCGAGTTAAGTTAATTTAAAGATATTACTTTAATTGATTTTTCCCAATTTCAAATAACGTACCTTACCCAGTGAATTATGGATACTTTGTGGAGCATAAATTTTCTCCCTTTAACTCCTCCTCCCCCTACTCTGCTAATCAAGTTTAGTGATATTATTAAGTGTTTTACCAAAAAAGGTTCTAACGGCATAATACAACAGGTTCGACTATAAGTACAAATCGTCGAATTGGACTATGCATTTTTAAAAGGATGCACGGTGGTAGAATTTAAATTTCACTAATATGTCGCCTAATTCGCTACTGCCTTCGAAAAGATCAACATTTAGAGGACAGCCCACCTATAAATGATCGAATTGTGGAGAGGTGAAGGGAAGTGGGGGGGGG
>UZAE01014524.1:0-13775 GCA_900617975.1 Rodentolepis nana | reverse complement strand
CCTCCACGTGGTGCACCCTGGGCAACGTATACTCATACGGCAAAAAAGTCTATTAACCGGCAGTTGACTTCTCACTTCAAACTACCATAATCCCACTGTATGTCATATTCGACCACTTTCACAGTACTCATCTTACCTTTTCCCTACCTTTATGTCTGTCTGCCTCTTTTACATCTGTGAATCACTCTTCTGTTCCCCACCCTTCGACTTTCTGCTACTTTGATGAACCTTCCCTCTGCGAAGCCAGAAGTCAGCTAAATGGCTAATGATAGGTATCAAAACGCCTGCCATTTGATATAAATAAATAAATTTACCTTTATGGGTTAACAAAGTGGAGTGAATTAGTTGCCTTCATAATTAATAGCTCCAACTAATACGGAAATCTTTCAAAGAACAACTTTAAATGAAAAATGAATTATTCTGCCAGAACTGCAGACGCGAACTTTCAATTCCACACAAATTAAATGCCACCTATAATTTCTTTTTAAGATGGGAAAAAAAGTTATGGAGCTTATATTAACAACAACAACAATCAATCAATCTGAAGTGATAAATCAATTGTACTAAGAGTAACTTTAATTCAGCGATCCATTTCTCCTGAATATACCCAGCTCTTGGGAAAGCGGAAAAAGAATAAGCTAACGATCTCCTCAGCACAGTATGGAAACCTTAGTGAAAGATCTACTCAACCCTAATCCTTTGTTATTTAGGACGGAAGCGTACAGTGTTATCTTGACCATAAGACGCTTGATTACAGTATCATTATTTAATCAACGCTTAATGCAGCTATCACAAGGTGGAGGTGATTAACTGTGCATAACGGATCTTTAAGTCACCAAATGGTTATGACTAACTTGACTGATTTCCACAATAAAGATTCGATTCAATTAACTATTCAGCATCTCAGTCAAGGTAAAAAGATAGAGAGAGAGAAAGGTTGATAAAGCTCTAACTTTTTGCTTTGGTTAGATCCCAATCGGTTGATGATTTTATAATAGTTAACCTCAGTCAGACTTGCGTTGTGCATAACGCTAACACGTCTGGATCGAGGTATCTCATGTGCCCTTTAAGAAGCAAAAGGGGTTGACTTTGTTGGGACCTCAAAGCCAATCAACAACGAGTCAACGTACCCAAACAGCCTTTAATCATTTAGCGCTGTGCCTGTGACATCACAACCTCAATGGACGCCTTCCACGTCATTCGTTCGGTTTCCTGAACATTGTGAGGCAGCTTAGGTAACTTCTGGGCCATTTAATACTAAGGGATTTTTCCACAAAGATTACAGAGAGTACAGGTCAAGGTTTACTTGTGTAGTAATCGATTGTAATCGCTTCACCAGCAATACAACGCAACATTAAAAAATTAATGCAAGTTCTCAAGACCATTTTGGAAAATATTAGCTTGCATTCGAGGAATAAACACTTAAAAATAAAATTTCACCCAGTTTACGAATTTATGGATCAAATCTTGCATGTCAATTCCATTGGACTCAAATTCGTTAAATGCTGCAAGCTCAGTATTATTTATTAACAATATTTTAATAGTGAAAACCAAGTAATGAAATTAAAATACTATCAAATCACGAAAGGTGAGTTAAATAAAAAATATTGAAAATTTAATTCAGAATATGGCTCAGAAAATACGAAAAGGGTCAAACGGACTAAAACATTCATTCTACTATTTCAACTTGAAACAAGGCGATGAATAGCCTTAGTGAGCTTTATCCTGTAATTACAAATATTGTATAGATACTATTGTGGAAAGTAATCAATAGCCAACACATGTTTAATTGACGAGGTTGGAATTTCCAGAATGTTTGGATTTATTCAAAGAGAAGAATAATAATAGGAAATTTGTGAACCTTGGATGAAATAAAAGGAATTTTGAAAGCAATAAAAATTTGCATAAAAGAAAGATCAGGCTTGCCAAAGAAAAAAATTAATAAAATCTACCCAATCGGAACGACAAGTGCCTCGATTAAGAAAATTTGAGCTCCATTATGTATAAAACATAAAGATATTTTAAGACACTAAAACTCCAATTAATCGTATAAAATTTACGAATCACTTAACCGAAGTTTTATCAAAATTCCTTACAGAAACCTTTTAAATAGATTTTACTGTTCATACTCTAAGTTCAAATTCATTCCACCCCCACCCCCACATCGCTTTCTGAATATTATATCAGTTAATTATTTTTCCATCGTGTGAGTTTCTATGATCTAACAAATTTTAACCGCGTGCATATTATTAAAAATGGACATTTCTTGTTGAGGATATTTATAGAAACAATGTGACAAATTGAGTTGAGGGATAAATTCAAAAGGAGGTATTTGCGACTTTCAATTCAGGCAAAAGAAAGAGTTATGAGCTATGGTCTATAACACATGCAATTAAACTTAACATGAAAAATTTAATTTGTCGGTTCAGAGTTAACTTGCGACAATCAGTTAAAAATAAAAAACATAGGCTAAAATAAATTACCTTGCGCCGGTTTAGTTTTGGTTGTACATTTTATCGTTTGCTATTTTTGATTAGCAACAAAGTAATTACATATGGATTCAATGATGCAGTACTTTTTTACGAAAATTATTTTTCCTATTATATAATAGACAATGCAAATTATATTGCCTGTATGAAAAAAAATTTCTATTTTTTTCACTAATAAAGTTACATATTTTAAATTGACAGATAAATGAAACTTCTTCTTTAATTGAATATAAGTTAAAGTATCGCAGAAATTTGGTTTTGCTACTGCTGTAACAAAAAAACATAAAAAAGTCATTATATGTCCTTATAAGGAGTGAGTGGAAAACTACCTCCAGTGGTGAACTCTGGGCAACGTTCACTCATACGGTAAAAAAGCTTATAAAACGCCAGTTGACGTCTGATTTCAAACTACTTGTCCTAACTGTAATGCATGTTCAACCCGTTTCACAGTACTCATCTGACCTTACCATTTCTCTGCCTTTGTGTCTGCTGGTCTCGTTTACATCAGCGAATCACTCTTCTGTTTACCCTCTCCACTTTTGTTTCTTTACTGTTGCTCTTCTATGTGAAGCCCGAAGTCAACTAAATAGCCTCTGATAACTATCATAAAGCCTGCTATTGGAAATAAATAAGTATATAATTATAATTCAAAGAATACTGTAAAATTAAATTGCATAAAATGTAGCAAAAGAAAGGTCATGGAATTTTAAAGAACAAAATATTTTTATTTTATATTTTCATATCGAGACCGATTTCAAGCACCCATAAAGCAGATTAGCTATCTTGCTGCATGAAACATATCCAACATTTTAGAATGGAAGATAGAGTGTGAACACATCTTTAATATTTATTTTGTGGCCATATCAATATCTGATGTTTAAATGTCAGACAAATGAAATGTAAGAGGCATAAAATTCTTATCATTAATAAAGAAGATTGAATTTTAAAATAACTAAATTAATGAAGCTCTATTATTAATTAGTTTTATTTTCTATATACTGAGCTTGTGTTTTACTATATCAATTAACTCTACTCTTTGCTGTTTCTTATCAATAAGTCTGTTCTGATGGCCTCGAGGTTTTTCCGTCAATTCTGGAATAAAGAATTCAGGACTTATTTATGCAGTACCGTAAGCTTTCGTGCTAATACATTATATCTGCTTCGCTGTAAATATTATTCTAAGCCTGTTTTTTATTCGTCTATAGTTCGAATTTTGCCTTAGTTTTATTAAATAGATTTACAAATGTTCTACCATTGAAATAATTTTGAAATTTTGACTAATTGGAAATTTTAACGTAGCATTTTTGGGGTCCTGTCGCAAATTGGGGTCTTCCTCTAGCAGCTTTAGCCGATCTCAAAAAGAATCCTGAGATGATTAGTGGAAAAATGACATTCGGTATGCTCTATTCTAAAATTCTCTTTTTTTATGTCATTGTTTTTCTTTCGATTTTCGAATTTATGTCTGTTTTAGCACTTCTATGTTACTCTGCTCTCTTTATGCGATTCGCTATCCGTGTTGAGCCGAGAAATCTTCTCCTTTTTGCTTGTCATTTTACAAATGAGACAGCTCAGGCTGTCCAAGGGATACGATTTATTGACTTCTGGTGAGCTTTTCAAAGATCATTTCTTTCAATCTTCTTGGTTATCATTAGTCTTTTATATTTGGGTTTCTTTATTTCTATGCTGACCTAATTTGTATTTTGTAAATTGACCTTGAATTATAAAATTAAATATTTAATACCATTATATAGTGACCCATTTTTTCTACCTATTCGTGACATAAATTAATGTAAAATTCTTTGATTTCGCAGGCATATTAAATCTGAGGATCAGAGAAACGAAATCCGCAAGACTTTTGCAGAGCCATTTCCCCAAGTTCTCTCCTAATGTGGATCTCAATAGATAGATTTCTTGGCTACTCCTTTTTTCGATTATGTGCTTACAGCATTAATAATCTTCTGTATTATCGCTTAGTTCTATGCTTTTTGCTAGGTCTATATTTTGTACACTACAATTTCTGGTATTGCGGCCCGACATTGGTGGTTGTGTGCAATACTCTTATGAATTTTTATAAAAGCTCTTACAATCATTGGTTTTTTTAATTGCGCATTGACAAAGCGTTACTATTATTTATCAAATCGGTAATTGCCATTTTGCTCATCAGTATGCAGCGATTCGATTGGTTGCAGCCGTGTATGAGCATGTTATTTTGTGGACGTGTGCTAGCTTACGCGGACATTCAGTCTAGTTTTACCAGCCATGAGTCACAGAGGCGTTCGATTTATGCACCAGTTAGTTCTGACCTCATGTCGGTCACGCTGTCAACATCCACCCTGGTTATGGCTGCTCTAAGACCCCCAAATGAATTCGACTGCCATTGGTGGCTTTAATCACCAGTTGTTCTGTTAATTCTCGACCCACTTATCGACCTGTGCCTTTCATAGACTTTGGTGTTTCCTGCTAACCAGGCTAAATTAAGGGCATGTGAGGGTTGCGGGTTTATGCCAGTTTAGCTCTCTTCGGAGGATTGAACAAGAATACCATTTGCAGATGTTATTGATATAAAAGTGTAGTGGACTTCGTCGGATACATTTTGGTGGAGTTCTGTATAAATACTAATTTGCAAAAGTTATAAACTACTACATTAAAGAGACTAGATGCATCATGCCAAAATCACCTTGAACTCAGATACTAATTTCCCTTTACACTGTTACTACCATTTTGGTACATGTTTATTCTATTACTAACCTAATGATGCCCAATATAAGGTGAGACAGTATTGGGAAGTCTTAATCCTCAGGCCATGATCTAGATGTCTATTAAATAACCGTAAAACCACATTTGGCCCTGATAGAAGAATGTGGTGCTGGGATGGGGAGAAGACACAGTGTAATCGCCCCCAAATCCTTTATTGACTTCACTAGGACTAGACACGAATAAAAGACGTCTTCTCATTGGCATAGAAAATCACAATTAAACGAGTGAGGTAATGCTCGTAGAACCTGTCCATCCCCTAAAAAGGTAAACTATGGCGTTGGGGTTCTCATTCCAATTCCATCCCAAAGCATACTCTGAAGTTAGCGCAACATTAGATGGATACCAATAACTCCGAAAAGAAACAGACAATTTGCGTTTCAATCCCCATTATTAATAACTGAAATAATTAAAAATTGTAGAGGTCATGTGAATTAGGCAATAGGATGCGAGTCTTCTGACTAACTTTATGCTATTGCCATTCTTTGTTTGTCTTGATTTTGTTTTGAATATTGTAATTGATGGCAACATTTTCTCCTCACTTTGTCAAGAAGCATTGAATTTTTGGAATATTTATATGAATGTGCTCAGCCACTAAAGCAAATAGTAGAAAGTTTATTTCACGTGCCCAAACACACTATGTACCATATCTGGCGATTCATGCAGCTGCGAAATAGGAAGTCTTTAGTTCCTCAATAAACAGTGGATTATATTTAATGCCTTATAAAGTTTGAATGCGGAAGTTGTTTTACCACTCGTGCGCCTATTTCTGCTTGGGATTCTACTCAATCTCCCATGAGTACTTCTCAATTCTGCAGTATTTCCTTCTGTCTTCGAGTAATTCTAACTCAAATATCAACTCTTCCCAAAATCCTATCTTCTGGAACAACAGACATTTCTTTATTGAAGCATTTTTCGTCTAGGCAATGTGCCCAGAGCTCACAAATTGTCCACTACTGTCAAATTTCCAAGATGTATTGGTCGGTACAATCACATTCGAGTTTTTGTAAAATATAGTAATATTAAAGCGATTGTCCAAATGCATTTATGACTATAAAATTACCACACTTTCATGTCACTAAAGCATAATCATATATCTCAAACTCTGTCTTTCTCTGGATAACTCATATTCCAAATGGTCCGTAGTTACATTCATTAATTCTGCCTTAATCGATGTTCTCATCGAAGACTTACGCCTGATGCTTTCTACCTATGGCTTACTAAAACTAGGTGTGTTCAGTAACGTCATCCACTTCACTCAAACTCTAGTTGGGTACTTTTGTCATGTTCTCAATATCCTCCCATCTAATAGTTCTGCAGATGAGGAACTTGCTGAGAATGAAAAAAGGGAGCCTCTGCATTATATTGGGAAGGAGAGTGAACGATAATATCACTCCAAGGATTTCTTTGATGAGAAATTATTTCAATTTGATTAGAATTAACCAGTCCCTATCGGCCATTCCCATTGAAGAGTATCAATTTTCGGACCGATGACCTGCCAGATTATCAGCTGTCTACCGCATTGCTTGATTAAATTTTAAATAATATCTTCCGTTTTATAAGCCAGATAAGTCTCTCCCAATGCTGCTGTTATTAAATTGTTACAGTAATTTTCATTATGTTGCATGTTTTGTTTTAAAGGGCAGATATTCATCTGCATTCAATCCTGCGATACTTTAAGGATGGTTATTGCTAAAACTCATTGTTAATACTAAGAATTACATTATTATATGTGTTTCTTCAACTTTCTTGCCATTTTATATAAACTAAAACAATCAGAAGCTAGTCGCTAAAAGTCCTTGCCAATCAATGTTCCTAAGGCATTTCTATTGGTTCACACAAAATTCCTTCGGTGTGGGAAATGGACGGGAATTACCAGAATTGGTTAACGGGCGTAACCACATTGTGCAAGCTAACTATTTATTATCCTCGAAATTAGATGGCTCAAATGGTGCTCAAGGGTAAGATAAATCGCTGATTGGGTTTAGATGCTAGATTTCAAAGATGATTCCCTGAGCTAGCTTTCCACTTTCCATGACTTTGAAAGGGCGAAAGGAGGATAGTGGTTTGGTAAGAAAGAGCTCCGGATAACTCAAAATCTGAACTGGGGTTACAAAACGCCTGTTAGCATGTTTGAGGCCGAGAGAAGACACAAATCGAGTTATGCCGCGAAAAATTTCATTTAAGAACGAAGTAGAAGCTTCCAAACTCTCATGATAAAGGAACCATATTAAGTATTCAAATCTCTAAGGCAAGTTCTGATCTCTACCTCGCAAAAATGAGGTGGATTTATACTTTCAGTATACTCTAACCCATCTCGTATTTACACGCCAGTTTCTCGCTAATTTTAGCTATAAGACCGTTGTAGAGGGGAAGTAATTTCTCCTTTCTTCCAACTCTCACCTCTCTACATTCTTTACTCCTTCCTTCAACAGGTACACTTTTCACTATAATGATTGTCTTTTTTAAGTAAAAGGCAGGACCTATCTACTCAACACATACTCACTCTAATGGTGGCCGATTTACACCCTTTAATGGCGCACTCAAGCTGTAAAAGTACTTCGAAAAAACCACATCGTAATCAAACATTCCTTTCCAGAAAGGCGATAAATAACATATTGTCGAAATTTATCGTGTATGAACAGGTACATATTTAACGTCAAAACTTTTTTCGGGCGCTTAGTGATTTTTGGAATCAAGTAAATGATACAATTGGAACTGACATAGAGACCAACGTACTAATACTGATTAATAATAAATAATTTTTCCAGTTGAATGTGAGGTAACCGTAAACTAGGTTTAGGTTAAACCACGGGGCTATTATTGCTGGACCAATTGAAAAATTGCCTTTGAGACAAGTGAACTTGAGTGTGAAAGACCTCCCTTGGCATCGAGTGTGTGCAGCTTGTAAATCGAAACTTAGTGTGTATGTTCTCTCCGGATGCGCTTACAAGTATTTCCAAATGTATGCCAAAGTACAGGGGCAATTCGGTTTGAAACGACTCCCTATAAGGATCCCCAGCTGCCCAACTATTCAAGAAAGTGCCAAGTTATCGACACACAATGAAGCTATAAAATTGTTGAAATAATAGAGATAGATTATCACAGGAGATCATAAGCATATGGATAAAAATTCTGTCGACAGAAGTCATGCGAAACCTTGAGCCTAGATGCCTACAACTGGGTCGGCCTTCCGACGAAATTTTCACAATTAATAATAATAATATCTATCAATTTGTAGATTAGTTAATTTTTAAAAACATGATGCGCATATTCACCTTCTATCATCAGTTTGGTCTGATGGTGGAACGAAATTTAATTTCGTCAAATGCACCCTAATGCCCGCAGTAAAATGACCTAAGAAACTATTTGCATAACGTAGTAATGAATCATTGCTTTCGTTCTCCAAAAAACCCGATTGGTTGATGTGATCACGTGACGCCCCATATCCTCGGTCCAATGTTTGCTCATCATGTCTCTAAGGTCTGCTAAACGCGTCCTTGAAGGCGAAATTAGCTTTGGAAATTTCCTTACAAAACAAATGATCTCCCTAAAGACCAACAAGATATGACGCCTTTCCCAAGTGAAATGGCAAGGAGCTAAACAAAATCAGGTGTATTTTGGACAAGGGATAAAGGATAAAGAAGGGATAACAGGAATAGGCACTGAGGTTGTAGATACCGAAATGAACCAAAGAATTTCGTTAGGGCAGTTGGTTGGTTTCGCGTTCCTAGTCTATTGACGAGGCTCCGATGAAAATCGCCCACAGATTATTAGAACACACTAGGTCAGTGGTGGGCGCTGTATCGTCTTAGAGATTTGCATGAGAAAAACTTCTTACATTTGCAGTCCTTGAGGGACTTGCCTGATTGGTTAAAACTAACTCAATGGGTTTTTGGTTATTAGAAAATAGCTAATGATAACAAAGCGAATTTTTAATGCATGAAAGTTAATGACAGACAGTGTACCAGGTGCAAATAAAAGCGTAATACACTTATTGTCAATAGGATTGAGGACACTTACGTAACCTCCTTTCTAGTAAAAATTTATGCGGATCACTTTTCTTCCTTAGTCACTTCAATTATTGCGCCTAGATTTTGATTCTTCTTTTTCATAACCTCGGATTGATTACATAGTCAAAGAATAGTGTACGTATTTACCACTAAACGTGCTTATCAGACAAATTAATAAATAATTTCGAAATATGAAAGGACATGGGGGGTATATAATATACAAAAAAAGGATGAAAATGAACTATTGAAAAATTACAGAGGCTGAGGATATGAGTTAAACCATGCATCACCTACTAAGAACCCGCTTATGGGAAAGCGTTGATGGAGAGATGTATTTTGACGTTGAAAAGGTGATCTCAGGGTTGAAACATACTTTCTAGAAATTAGAAGCTGAAAGCATAATCAATGACTGTGCTATGATTATACAAGAAAATCATCATTCCATTGACTTTGCCTTCTTGTCTTAAAATTATCTAAATACCTTTTGATTGCCATAATCACAAGAAGAATCCAAAGTAATTAAGTAATGCCTACATCTTCTCTCAAGTTGTTTCTTTAACCAACAACCTATCCATTTGTTTGGTGCATTTTCAAGGCTACATTTATTGGAAAACCCACACACGCACTTGCGCAACAGATCAAGTAACGCAAATCCCATGCGCCACTTTTTGCGAATGCTTTTCTACACTTGCAAATTTATGATATACCGATTTTTCACTCCTATATTTAGAACGAATAAATGACTAGAATGATCATTCTCCGACCATTTTTAGTAAGTTAATTAAAAAAGTAATCCATTTTAAAAGTGAACAGGCAACATTAACGTGAGTATATCCTTTGAGTAAGCTAGTACAAAATCGATGAAAGTTATAGACCTCTTTTAATGTGAATAAATGGACGCGAAAATCAGTTAGTGTTTCCCCTATAAGTTACCGATCTGCAAAAAAGTGAATCAATTCTTGCAATGCTCTTAAATACGTCACAAAATCGATTATTAGAATTTGTGTACAGATCAATTTAGCATGACATCATGTGGAAATCAATAGAAATATGGAGAATTAGAGTCAATTTACTTAAGGTATGGTTTCTTGAAATGACGAGAATGAACAGAGATTGACTAGGTAGTAAATTTTGTTACCTACACGTAGTTGCATTTAATGATTGCAGTATTTAATGATTCTTAACAGGAGTGTGCGATAGACTTACCTCCACGTGGTGTACCCTGGGCAACGTATACTCATACAGCAAAAAATTCTATTACTCGGAAGTTGACTTCTCACTTCAAACTACCACCCCCCCCCACTGTATGTCATAGTCAGCCACTTCTACAGTACTCACCTTACCTTTCTTCTACCTTTGTATCTGTCTCTGAAACACTCTTCTATTTCCNTCCCGTCAAATTATTAATGCAATGAGGTGACCGGCAAAAAAATTGCATTCAATTTGCGGCTAAACTAACTGGCTCTAGGTATGAAGTTCCAAAAGCGAATGCAATTGCATTTTCTTTTACTAAAATTGTACTCTCATTATTCATAAGCTTATATTTTTTGCTTAATCTCATAGAATGGATACGCTATAATAACGCATAATTAGCTCATTTATCGAGTACAAAGAAAGGTTGAATGAGGAGTCTGCGATAGGATTACCTCCACGTGGTGTACCCTGGGCAACGTATACTCATAAGCAAAAAATTCTATTACTCGGAAGTTGACTTCTCACTTCAAACTACCACCCCCCCCCACTGTATGTCATAGTCAGCCACTTCTACAGTACTCACCTTACCTTTCTTCTACCTTTGTATCTGTCTCTGAAACACTCTTCTATTTCCCCCTCTCGATTTTTTTTCACTTTGATGTTCCTTCCCCTCTGTGAAGCTTGATGTCAACTAAAGGGCTATTGATAACTATCAAAACGCCTGCCATTTGATATAAATGATTCTTAACAGTGTGAAGAGAAAATGCTCTGATGAGTACTACATTTAGAACTAAGCAAAAGGTGACAGAGAATGTCAAAGTGATTAAATTTAATCAAAAAGACATGTAGAGTTCTCTATTCATTAGTGCAGAACCTGAACACTATGCATTCTATTGTCTAACTCACATTACCTCTACGAACTGTAAATCAATTCATTTATTACTAATTGTGATTAATTTGTAATGGCCTGTTTTCGAAATTATTAGAATCAATCTAATGCTGAATTAAATTTACAGTTGAAGCATGATTTCAACTAAGTATGGATTGTAATAAAGCCAGAAAGATCATTAATAAATGAAGCCCAACGCCACAGTCTACCATCTTCGGTTTGGGGATGTTCAAGGTCCACGAGTTTTGTCCCAGTTGTCCAATAGCATTCACGATAAGTGCGTGCACACCGTTTGCGTCATCTCACAGCCGTTCAAGACAATAAGAGTTATCAGTGTAATGTTATGACAGAAAACAACTGCCGAGTTGTGGAATTTTATGAGTATGCGTTGTCCTGGGTGCACCACGTGGAGGTACGCCTATTGTTTTGCCAGAAAACAAGCCAAATATTTAATTTCGGTTGAGGGCAATGTGATTTTCAATATTAGTGAGCGAACGTCTTTTATTCGTGTCTAGTCCTTGTGGGTTTTCTCCCCACCCCACCCCACCCCTNCCCCCCCCCCCCCCCCCCCCCCCCCCCCCCCCCCCCAACCCCACATTCGTCTACCTGGGCCAAATGTGGTTTTATGGTCATTTATTAGACATCTAGATCATGGTCTGAGAATTAAGACTTCCCTGTGCGGCCTCATAATAGACCGACAGTACAACGTATTAGCAGGGGTGTGCGATAGACTTACCTCCACGTGGTGCACCCTGGACAACCTATACTCATACGGCAAAAAAGTCTATTGACTGGCAGTTGACTTCTCACTTCAAACTACAATGACCCCACTGTACGTCATATTCGACCCCTTCCACAGTACTCATCTAGCATTTTCTCTGCCTTTGTGTCTGTCTGTCTCTTTTACATCTTTGAATCGGTCTTCTTTCCCCCTGTCGAATTTTTCTCACTTTAATGTTCCTCCCTTCTTTGAAGCCCGAAGTCAGCTAAATGGCTAATGATAACTATCAAAATGCCTACCATTTGAGAAAAATGATAATTAATCAAAACGCCTGCCCTTTGATATAAATACGAGGCATTGGCATTAAACTGTGTTATCGATTAGGACAAAAATTGGCACTATAAAACCGACAATAGCCTATATGTGATGCCATCGATTAGTAAATTGCGTTTAAAGATAATCGGCATATATTCCGTGGCCACTTCTCCATCACTCGTAGATTTTCAGGAGTTTAAAAGCAAATGGTTCTACGTCATCAAGATGGAATACATTTAGCATCATTAGGTTAGTATTAGAATAAACATGTATCAAAATGGCAGTAACAGTGTAAAGGGAAAATCAGTATCTGAGTTCAAGATGATTTTGGCATGATGCATCTAGTCTCTTTAATGTAATAGTTTATAACTTTTGCAAATTAGTGTTTATACAGAGCTCCACCAAAATGTTTTCCTACGAAGTCCACTCCACTTTTGCAGCAATGTTATCTGCAAATGGTATTCTTGTTCAATCCTCCGAAGAGAGCTAAATTGGCATAAACCCGCAACCCTCACATGCCCTTAATTTAGCCTGGTTAGCAGGAAACACCAAAGTGTATGAAAGGCACAGGTCGATAAGTGGGGCGAGAATTGACAGAACAACTGGTGATTAAAGCCACCAATGGCAGTCGAATTCATTTGGGGGTCTTAGAGCAGCCATAACCAGGGTGGATGTTGACAGCGTGACCGACATGAGGTCAGAACTAACTGGTGCATAAATCGAACGCCTCTATGACTCATGGCTGAATGTCCGCGTAAGCTAGCATATGTCCACAAAATAACGCAAGATAGAAGATGTCCGTAATATAACCACCTGAATTCCTCATTTTTGTCATTATTCATACTAATTGTTACTCAACAAGGTGAATGGGAAAAGTTAACATCAATTCAACCTTCAGATCTAAATCAAAGCGCCAAAAACTAATAAAATGGACAAGGTTATCCAAATATTTTATTTATATCAAATGGCAGGCGTCTTGATGGTTATCATTAGCCCTTTAGTTGAATTCAGTCTTCACATAGGGTAAGGAACATCAAAGTGGGAAAAAAAGTCGAGAGGGGGGAGGGAACAGAATAGTGCTTCAAAGACGAAGGTAGAAAAAGGTGAGGTGAGTACTGTGGAAGTAGTCGAATATGACATACAATAGGGTGAGGGTAGTTTGAAGTGAGAAGTCAACTGCCAGTTAATAGACTTTTTTGCCGTATGAATATACGTTGCCCAGGGTGCACCACGTGGAGGTAAGTCTATCGCACACCCCGGTTATCCAAATATAAGTAGACCTCTATTCACTTTTAACCAAACGTGAAGGTTATGGATCTTATTGATCAATTCGTATTTTGTTAAATCGAACATCCAATTTTTAAAACCATGTTTGTTCTCTAGCGAACCGAATAATGCCC
>UZAE01014523.1:0-13776 GCA_900617975.1 Rodentolepis nana | reverse complement strand
CGGATTGGTTGCTAGTACCCAGATTGACCTCGTCATTGTTTATTTATTTCAAATAGCAGGCGTTTTGATTGCTATCATTTGCAGAGAGGGAGGAAGCACCATAGAGAGAAAAAGCCGAGAGGTGAAATAGAAGAGCGATTCACAGATGTAAAAGAGACAGACAGACGCAAAGGCAGAGAAAAGGTGAGGTGAGTACTGTGTGAGTTGGCGAATATGACATACAGTGGGGTCATGGTAGTTTGAAGTCAGAAGTCAACTGCCAGTTAATAGACTTTTTGTCGTATGAGCATACGTTGCCCAGGGTGCACCACGTGGTGGTATGCTGCTGGCGAGGCATCGATATCAGAATTTGTATCACTCCAGTTACTCTTTCGTCTTCCTATCAGGTGAAACAGACGCAGAAAGTAGAAATGGACGTGTTTTCATAAATAAAAATTTTGTTACTAACCCAACACTGGGAATGGGTGGTAAAATGTAGAATAGACGACCATGAAAGTCTTACAAAGTTCTCTAATCAATTAAAATGGCCTGAAAATGAAGCAGCTTTTAGTCCCGTCTGAGTTCCGAATACGATTTTTAAAAAATTCTCCTAGTTACGCCACATGTTTCACTAATTCAATATTTATTGAACTTCGACCTTAAAGCAATATTTCAACAAAAAAATGAAAAAATTATCAGTTATTGACTTCTTTAAATAATAAATATTCTCTTCTCTCTACAACTTATTCATAACATAACCCTGCGTTTAATTGTCTAGATATTACCTAATATGATTTTGTATAATTTGAAATAGTATAAATCATGAATAAATTGACTTACACAAGCTTCTGTCTTTAAATAATTCCATCAGTTAATAAAATTTATCTAGAGCCAATCCCAAATTTAGAATGCCATCTAAACAAATGAATAGAGGCAAGTCAAATGAAATAAGAAGGAAAGCATTGGCGTTTTGACATAAATGACACAAATCAAGCGTTTTTCTTTGTTTAATTCAAATCAAAGCTGACACGCAAACCTAGCAAAGTGCATATGCCTGCTGTGTATGGCCATAGATTAGAAAAGAAACTTAATGCATGTTTTTAAAATGGTATCAAATAGTGAAGGTGTGCGTTTTAAAGCCAACGCTGCGTTAACGAAAATCGGCTTCAAGTGTACTTAACTTCAAATGAAACTAAAGAAGCGTTGAAAGAAGGATGAAGTAGTGAATTCTCCAGCGAACTTGCTATTTCTCAAGGATGAAGTCACTAATTATCCTATATTCTTTTGCGAAAAAAATCAATATTTGCAGAAAGGTAATTTCAAGTTCAAATCTTAGTTTTCCAACTGTAATTCTTCTTTTTTGATCTGTTAGGATAAATGATCAACACACTTTCAATATGTTTAAATAACATTAGCTAGACAATTTTTAAAAAAATTTAATGACACCTCTATTTTCATGCATTCAATCGACTAAAACTGGACTCTTGTTTGCACAAATAAGTAGTCTTCAGTTATCATGTACTTAGAAGAAGTGTGTTTATTGATTGTTGCTTTCATGACCAGAAATCTTTCTGAGCGTCTTATTGAGTGGATGTAAATTTTTGAAAGTAAGTGGGTAATGAGAGTTTACAAGGAAGAACGTTCATACTGCAATAGTGGTCCAATTCAAAATTTCCTTCAAATTCATTGGATATTACACAAATTTATCAAATTCGTGTGTCAAAGTGGCGGCCTAATTCCGATCCTTAGAGTTTTAAACCTGTAATTCGGCATCAGCTGAATTCCAAGTAATTCATTGAGGAAAGCTTTAGAGCGTTCATTGGGGTTAACTCAACAGCAACCCGGTTTTCCTTTTGCTAGAAACTTACATTCTCCTTGTACATTAAGAGTTAATGAAACGTGAACTCTGACAGAGCACTGATCGTATATAACTTTAATGTAAGTGTTCGTTCTTTAATGCCTTTACTTTTTCTCTAATATTCGAGTCTTCAACCTCTTTGCGAGAAAATAAACTCCGAAAGATAGGTTAAAGCAATATTTAATTGATACTTCTAACTCCTTTTATTCAGTGCATTGTCTAGGTGAATCCAATATTTAAATATCTCAAAAAACCGTCCATTCTACTTTTTATCAAATAAAGAAACAGTTCCCAACTGGTGTGCGATAGACTTACCTCCACGTGGTTCACCCTGGGCAATGTATACTCATACGGCAAAAAAGTCTATTAACTGGCAGTTGACTTCTGACTTCAAACTGCCATGATCCCACTGTATGTTATATTCCACCACTTCCAGAGTACTCAACTTACCATTTCTCTACCTTCGTGTCTGTCTCTTTTACACCTTTGAGGCACTCTTCTGTTCCCCCCCCCCCCCTCTCTAGGCCTTTTTCACCTTGATGTTCCTTCCCATCTGTGAAACCTGAAGTCAACTATCAAAACGCCTGCCATTTAATATAAATAAAATTTTTATCAAATAAGGAAACATTTCTCATCTGCACCCTCAAATGCTACGTTATGCACTGTGATAAACTCAGAAAATTTGCATGCTTACAGGGGATAATTTGATTGTCAAAACCTACACGCCCATGGAAACAATAGTCTTTAAAGTTGCTTAAATGACACTTTTCAACCAACTATCTATGCTTACTTAATAAACAGTGTTGTTTACAGTTTAAAGCACATTTTTACACCGGAGCCAAAATGTTTTGATAAATAACGCCACAAAACAGAATTGCATGGTTTTCAAGGTGCCACTGCCAATTGAGTTTTTCAATTGGAATGAAACATTCCTTGTTGTAGGTTTTTTGCTTGTAAAATACATGGCAAATAGCAACTTTAAGGTTACCGGTCGGGCAATATCTTAATGGTGGATAGTAAAATGGAAAAAATGCAAACATTTTCAGTTATGAAAAGAATAGAAGGATATTTAAAAAAAATGAATTGAAACAGACACTAAAGGTCGGTTTGTAGATCCAGGCATGGTTGTGCGTTCCGGTTTCAGAAGTTGGTTTGCATGTTGATCTGAAAAAGGAAAATCGATACGATTTGCTCTAATGTCCAAATTTTCGCATTTTGACATAGGATCAGGGATTTCAAGCTTCTAGTTTAGCTGTTTGTCATGCCTACCCCAAACATTTGACGAAAAAGTTAATTCGCATTTAATAAAATAATTCAATTGATGCATTATTCAATTAAGTTAAAACTCAATGCGTACTTAAACTTTCATTTGCGTTTTTAAAACCTTCCTCGGAATTCCATTATTAGGCCCTTACTATGACAGTTTATTTGACTATATTTGGACCGTTCTGCTATCGGACACAACTAATCTACTAATTCAAGGGTATGCAGATGACTAAGTCCGTTATTGATCAACTAAATATTTTGCGAATTTTAAATGGAGTTGGGTTACTTCAATCGCTCCTTGTGTATCTATGTAACCAACTCCTCACAATTACCTAGTCATAATTTGGTGGTCTATCTAGATGGTACTTCCATGCTTAACTTTCATTGCAACCAGAGTTAATGTGTGTTGATGAATGGTCATTATCAATCGGCACATCAACATTACCATGGTTAGCCTAATAGAAAAATTAATTATTGACTTACCCTTTCTTCACCCATTTCAATTTATGAAAACATCGGACCCGCGAAGTCCTAAAATTGTGTCTGTTTATGGTCTATTTTTTTTCCGCGTAGATTTAAATAAGACATCATTGGTAATGCACAAAAATTGGGGCACTTCTTCTAAGCATTATTAATTTCATTCATTATTCTTTCTTGATTGAACTAATGCATTGCTTCTTGATTTTAATGACTAATAAGCAAATTCATTTATTTATTTCAAATGGCAGGCTCTATGATAGTTATTATTAGCCATTTAGCTGACTTCGGACTTCGGGTAGGAACGTCAAAGTGAGAAAAATTCGCTAGGGGGAACAGAAACGTGATTCAAGGATACAAGAGATAGACAGACGCAAAGGCAGAGAAGAGGCAAGATGAGTACTGTGAAAGTGGTCGACCATGACATACAGTGGGGTCATGGTAGTTTGAAATCAGAAGTCAACTGCCGGTTTCTAGACTTTTTTGCCGTATGAATATACGTTGCCCAGGGTACACCTCGTTGAAATAAGTCTATCGCACACCCCTAATAAGCAAATAGTTTTCCATCTACACCGAAGCATGCGCCTCCATTCGGTAGGAAAATAAATCGAGAAAAAAAATATTGCAGAAGAATAACTGCAATTGAAGAAAAATGAACCATTTAGCTGCCTAGTGACAGCATCTGCCAGGTGATTTGTTGCTTCCCTCAACGAGTAGCGAAGTGCTGTCCTTAAAGGTATTTGGAACCCCAAAACAATCAGATTTGCAGATGCGCTTTGACGTGACTGGAATCTTGAAATTTACAAAGAATTGCATCCTTCTTTCAGTTCAGTTTATAAATCTTAACTTCTAAATGAAATGGGGTGTGCGATAGACTTACCTCCACGTGGTGCACCCTGGGCAACNGTTGCCCAGGGTGCACCACGTGGAGGTAAGTCTATCGCACACCCCCTATTCACAACATAAATGATGAGGAATGTTGGCTTTTGTCTTTCCATATTCACTCTGGTCTGGAGTCAATGTCAACCTTGTTGCTCAATTTGAACGAACTGCCATATTAATTACAATTATTGGAAATTTTCAGAATAACTTCAATTTTTTCACTTTTATTGGGTTTCAAATGTGTTGCCATTAAGTTAAAACCATGAAATGCATTAAAATTGAAAGTTCAAGATTATTTGTTATGAACGACTCGCAAATTATCAATTGGGCGATAGTATGCCCATAAAACTCAAAGAGGTAGACCTGTAATCTTTGTCTTGAAGATAAGGAGCAATCATGCTGATTCAATCGATTTTTTGATTTGTAGTGTTTGTTTAAACAAATATGCACGCGTACGGCATCTTATTTCATTTCCTTTAAATGGATTGCAAAAAATCGCTTCAAAGCGTTGAAGTTTTTGGGTAGCTTAAATGACGGCATTTGACGAAAAAATAACAGGTTATTTTGAAACAAGGTTGGCGTAGCAATTATTCCTCTCTAATTGATTTTTCATGGTCTGCTGATTTTAACCGCAGAAAATTTGTGGCGCTTTCTTTATCTTTAAAAATAGAACCGACAACTAAATCTTATCGATGTTAAGCTTAAAATAAAGCCATTTATCTCTGACTTTTGTGTTAGAAGTTTTCCTTTCCTAATGAATCGAATTCTCGCTTAAAATAGTCTAATCCAAGAGACAATTTCTCGTCTATTTTTTTAAAGAAAACTGAACTGTGGCCGGATTTGTTTTTCTTACTTCTAGTAGTCTATGAAAATGCTTTGCTTCCTTATGAAACAAATAGATATCTGGAATCGTACATTTTCTATTTACTACATATATAAAAAGATATCAACAAATTCAACGCAAATTAAGATTTGCATCATTTCGGTGATTAAATGAAAAATAATTGATCGCCGCTTCTTGGATTTATTTGTTTTTTTTGGAGATAAAATGGATTTAAATTTCACTGCTATTTCTCCTTGCTAATTTATTTTTTAGCTTCGGGGGTGTGCGATAGACTTACCTCCACGTGGTGCACCCTGGACAACGTATACTCATACGGCAAAAAAGTGCATCTGCTTCTGACTTCAAACTGCCATGTTCCAACTGTATGCCATATTCGACCACTTCCACAGTACTCACCTCACCTTTTATCTACCTTGGTCTTTGAAGCACTCTTCTGTTCCCCTCCCCCCCCCCCTCGACTTTTTTTCCACTTTGATGTTCCTTCCCCTCTGTGAAGCCCGAAGTCAACTAAAGGGCTAATGATAACTATCAAAACGCCTGCCATTTGATATAAATAAATAAAAATTTTTAGCTACTATTTGCTTAAAATGTCTTCAATACAAAAAATTGCAATAGTAAAACAATCCTCCCCTGAAACCCAGAAACTTAATGAAATATGAACTTAGTTAAAGATATACAATGCTAATGCATTATTAATAGAGAGCAATTTTACGGGCCATACTTTTATCCCATTTCGCTCATCTTTCATTTATGCCCCTTCAGAACTAAAAATTCCTCATCTAAATAATTTTCTTTTTTAATTTACTATTAATATTTAAAAAAAGATTTTCCTTCCGACGAACGTCAAAACCGTATTAGAAGAAATTGTTTAAGACAGTTTATTTAAATCAATAAATGGGCGGAGTTTAATTATGGGGATTTGGGTAGAATTATTCATTCTGAATCAAAGTAACGATAACTTTGTAGAGCTGACTTTAACTGACAAATAATAAGTTTTCGAAACTTTGTTGGTCGACGTTTGGTATAAGTGACTTCTAGCTTAGCATTTTACACTTGAGTAGATAGAAGGATGATTTTTTTCTTTCTTTGTAAAATAAAATCCACAAATTCACTATCACAAGGTTCACTGCGACTTCCTGAGTAGAAGCAGGATTGGCACGTGCCTTTTGTTGTTATTTTAATGTATATTTATTTGTATTTATTTCAAATGACAGGCGTTTTGATAGTTATCATTAGGAGGCGTTTTGATAGTTATCATTAGCCATTTAGCTGACTTCGCCGGCGTTTTGATAGTTATCATTAGCCCTTTAGCTGACTTCGTGCTTCACAGAAGGGAGGAACATTAAAGTGCGAAGAAATGATAGTGGGAAAATAAGAGCGTTTCACAGATGTAAAAGAGACCGACAGACACAAAAGCAGAGAAAAGGCTAGATGAGTAGTGTGGAAGGGGTCGAATATGACATACAGTGAGGTCACGGTAGTTTGAAGTCAGAAGTCAACTGCCCATTGATACACTTTTTGGCCGTATGAGTATACGTTGCCCTGGGTGCACCACGTGGAGGTAAGTCTATCGCACACCCCCCATTTTAATGTATATTATCGTGATCTATGCGAAATACGTAAGAAAATGATTCGGTTTCAAACCTGAAGTTTTCTTTTAAGTACTTTACTTCTATGCACTCGAAGGCAAATATTTTAGATGCTACATCATGAAAAGTTATAAACCTGTTATCGGCTAGAGCCAATTTTTTAAAATGTGCTTTTGACAATCTGCTTCTTATAATGCCAATATGCATGAACTAATATATGTTAAGTTTATATTCATAAAAAATCAATGTGCTATTTGCATTAAAATTTGGAGTGAATAGCTCCCATTTCATACACCCTTTACTGACAGCGAATGAAAGAGACCCATAAATTTTCTATATTTAGCATCTCCTATTCGCTTTGTTCTCATTTGCGAGTCTTTAATCTGCTTATTTAAATTTTGTTGAAAAAGAGAAAAGAATGTTTATTTTCAATCGTAGACTTCGTATTGACATATAATTTTCAAATTTCCTATTTATAATTCCATGTCTTTTATTATCCCTACCGCGTTTACCGTTACTCACAAATATATGAAGCTTTTCCGCTGATATTGTACTAGGGTAGAATCGTTTTCATATTTGACGTATAAAAAGTTAAATATTATAAGTGAGGGGTGTGTGATAGACTTACCTCCACGTGGTGCACCCTGGGCAACGTATTCACATACGGCAAAAAAGTCTATTGACTGGCAGTTGACTTCTCACTTCAAACTACCATCACCTTACTTTATGCCATATTCGACTATTTTCACAGTACTCACCTCACCTTTTTCTACCTTTGTGTTTGTCTCTTACATCTTTGAAACACTTTTCTGTTCCCCCCCCCCTCTCGACTTTTTTCAATTTGATGTTCCTTCCCCTCTGTGAAGCCTGAAGTCAACTAAAGGCCTAATGATAACTTTCACAACGCCTGCCATTTGATATAAATAAATAAATAAATATTATAAGTGACAGTCAAACTGTAAAAGATTAAATCGTTGTTACAGTTTTAATCTGCCTTGTTGTCTTGTAAATACCAGAAACTATACATTATTTCAAATTTCATTTTTAAAAAACGTGCATACACGACCCTTCCTACTCAAATATCGACTGTACTTTTTACTCCAATCAAAAATTGTTCCAATATTTCTCCTATATCTTGAATAACATTTTGTAAGGTAATCCAAAATAATAAGTTTTAAATTGTCAAATAAAATTCTGATGAAACGCTAAAGTTGCTCATTCTTTGGAGGTCAGTTTATAAATTTGACAGCTGTAGCTCATTGCTCTTTTAATATATATGTATTTTTTCCCAAATGAGATTATTTAGAACAGATGATCCAAACATTTGCTACAGTGACATTTTGCCTCCTCCTTACTGGAACACAAAGAGTATCATAAACCAGTTCTAATTTTTGAGGTATGACTACCTTAACACTACAGTAACACTTTATCGATTGATATTCAAGTTCCATAACTTTTCTAACTCAATACGAGGAAATTTATTAAGAGGAGTAATCAATTTTTTCTGTTATGCAATCCAGATCACATTCCATTACCACCCATCTCAGTTGAAATTCAATCCATAGAGAGATTCCCTACACCGTCAGGCCGATTTTCTCCCACCCCATTTTAAATTTGCCTAGCACTCGCATTTAAGAAAGTTCGAATAAATTACAAAACATATTTAGCGGGAGATTTGCAAAACAACAATAAGTAAAAACAGTTATGCACCTTCTAATAATGTTACAATGACAGTTACATATATTAATAGTTCCTAATGATATCGAAATTGTTTTTAGATTTTAATGACTTATTAAAACATTTTTGTCCACATCTAGTTCTGTTCAGTTTACTGATTTATTAGCACATTCATCACATTCAATTCCAAACCATTCGTTTGCATAGATTAAATTATCCCATTTCTATTATGACTGGCCAATCTTAGAATAAGTGAGTGGTTATATTCTAATATAATACTAAAAGTTAAAACAATATTAAATTTAAAGTTTGACAAGTGAGAAATTTATTTAAAACTTACAAAATATTGAACTAATTTTCTAAACATTACGTGCCTAAACGTAATTAAAATCTTTTAAGTATTTATTTATATCAAATGGCAGGCGTTTTAATGGTTATCATTAGCCCTTTAGTTGACTTCAGGCTTCACAGTGAGGAGGAGGAACATCGCAGGGAAAAAAGTCGAGAGGGGGGAAGAGAAGAGTGTTTCAAAGATGTAAAAGAGATAGACACAAAGGTAGAAAAAAGGTGAGGTGATTACTGTGGAAGTGGTCAAATATGACATACAGTGGGGTGATGGTAGATTGAAGACAGAAGTCAACTGCCGGTTAATAGACTTTTTTGCCGTATGTGAATACGTTGCCCAGGGTGCACCACGTGAAGGTAAGTCTATCGCACACCCCATCTTTTAAGCTATCATATCTAAGCTGTTTTGGTTTAGGGTGTGGGACACCTTATCGCTGTGTGCGTCATCGTATGCCTGCATGTCTGCTCGCCAGGATTGGGAGGTGCGTCCGTACAACTCTGTGTGCAGCGAGCGTACAAACAGTGACCAATCACTAACCTCTGTTTAACCTATTCCCCCATCCTGATCATGAGTAGCTCCATGCGTGTACACACTTTATCCGTAATATACTCACTGAATAAACGTGCTCCGTGCCACACGTCTGTTTCCTTCATAGCTGGGCTATAGCTTTGCTGGTTCTGGGAGTCTAGCTAGATGTAGGAGAATCTGCCATAGAGATTTCNTTTATAAATCTTAACTTCTAAATGAAATGGGGTGTGCGATAGACTTACCTCCACGTGGTGCACCCTGGGCAACGTATACTCATACGGCAAAAAAGTCTATTAACCGGCAGTTGACTTTTGACTTCAAACTACCATCACCCCACTGGATGCCATATTCTACCACTTCCACAGTAATCATCCTACCTTTTCTCTACCTTTGTGTCTGTCTCTTTTACAACTGCAAACCACTCTTCTGTTCCCCATCCCTCGACTTTCTGTTACTTTGATGTTCCTTCCCTCTGTGAAGCCCGAAGTCAGCTAAAGGGCTGATGATAACTATCAAAACGCCTGCCATTTGATATAAATAAATAAATAAATAAAATAAACTTCTAAATGAAATGAAAGTGAACTAAAGTTAAAGTTTATTTTTGAAAGAATTTAAAATAATGACTGATCCTGTCGTAATCTAAAACGTTATTTATTGATCGTTACCCTGCAATGGGATCTCATTCAAAGGCACTCTCTTAACCCCTCTGTTTGTCAGAGTCGACTCCTTTCACCGTACCCATCTTACCTTTTCTATGCCTTTGTGTCTGTCAATCTCTTTTACATCTGTAAATCATTATTTTGTCCTCCCTCTCGACTTTTGTCACCTTGATGTTCCTCCTCTCTGTGAAGCCCCGAAGTCAGATAAAGGGCTAATAATGACCATTTGAAATAAATAAATATATTGGAACTGAAACCACATAAAAAAACGTGTAAATTAACTTTACTTGAAATGCGAAGAAAATGAATTCCATTTCGAGCTCACAATGAAAGGAGAGAATAGGGCAGACAATTACTTTCTATCATGCTAAAATGAAGTCGTTTGCATGGATAATGCCAATAATGACTCCCTGGAGAGAGAGAGGATAGTTTCATGTTCAGAGTTATTAAGTTTCTTTCGTCTTTTATTAAGTCTCATAAACAGGGACAATTGCTCTATAACAAGACCGGTTCTAGTTAGGGCAAGTTAAATATGTCCGCTACATTCTAGGAATATAGAAATCAGGACTTAGATTAATTTCTCGTTAGGTCACTTCTTTCTTAAGTATCTTCCAAATTAGTTTTCCTTAAAGTGGTCCCATGTTCTTGTCGTAACTTCCCTATTTAAACTGTCATTTTAGTCCAATGCTCAGATTTGCTACCTTGATTCATGAGCAGAATATAACACTGATGAGGTAACAATTTCCGTGAAAGGACTGCGAGAGTTAGCTGACAACTTACCAAGCAAGTTTAAGTATATTTCACACTGACAGAAGCCTCTTAAGTTATCCAATGACCACTTGAAGTAGAGACATGAAGCAATTGACAAAATAAGCTAAATAGTGTTCTGAGAAGCAATAATTTTCTCCCCCCACCGGCCCTTCTTGGTGTTCGTCAAGGCGCAATTTACAATTTTTCAAACAAGTCAACAACTGGAACAGTTAGACAATTCAGTAGAGGATAGATCAAAATGACTGCTGGAAGTAAAAAATAAAGTTGGAGTATCGAAGTCACAGCATTTTTAACTTTGGATTGGAGGTGAGTGCTCTTCATCTCATGGGCAGAGTTTATTGTCCCACGTTCTGATGTTTCAATATTGAATTTCAGCATTTGTTCCTAGTTTCCTGAGTGAAATCAAGTTCCTGGCGTCCAAAGCTGGGTACAGTTCACAGCCTCCTGTTCTAATGTTTCAATATCAGATTTCAGGATTTGTTCATAGTTTTTTCTGAGGGAATTGTTGATTGCATTGTTCAAAACTTAACGACGTGAAAACTATTCTAAACGATCAGTTAAAGAACTGGAATGCGCTAACAGTTACTGTGACTTCAACCCCACTGAGCTCACCTAGTTAACTTAATTTAAAGTATGATAAGTTAATTGATAGGAGGGGGGGGGGGGGGAGAGACTTTGATTTGCATAAAAATTGTAATACTCGATTGCATGCTGACGGTATACCACTTCCATGTCAGAGCCTTGTGTGATCAACGGCATAATAAACCCAACTTTTATTTATTAATTGAACCATTCTGGAAATCGATTTCGCAGGATTAATGGTGGGTTCAATCTTCTATGACAAATCACACAGCAGATTAGCTCTGACAATTCTGCTGCCGAAAAAATTTTTTTTCACCCTAGGAGAGGAGTTGAGTATTTCGGCCTCTACCGTGAAGTTTGCGCACAATGAGAACCTTCGCTATCACATGCTCATGCAAGTGTCGCAGAGATCAGGTTTTAGCAGAAGAGGAACTCGAAACCGATCGGACAATGGCGAAAAAGCCTATGAACAACCTGGCTCTTTTCTGATGTAAAAGCTGTTAGCAAGATGGAAACCATTACAGACGAAATGATAAATGGCTTGACTTGCGTCCAGTGCAAATGCCATTTCTCGGGTCATGCAGGCAAATGTTATCCAAATTGTCATGGTTTTCGGATGTGTGTTCTCCTCCATCGTGGACAATGTAATGCCTGGCTCCAAATTTTTAGATAGAGTTTATGATTGAATTCAGATGCCTAGATTAAAGGTCTCACCACAGTCGGAGTTCAGGCCTGGATCAGGAGGGTATCCAATAGCTGACCATATGTACGACCGCAGCAGAATTCTTCACTCCCCCCCGCTCCTTGTCACGAAAATTGTTTTGAACCAATTTTTACAACTAAACCAGTCCTAGAGAAAGTTTGGCCTCTGTAGTGCCCAAATCTTAACACGATAGACCGTTGCTGTGGTGAAAGACACTAATTGCCGTGCCAGCGCCACAAAGTCACCCAATTAATGGACAGAACGAAGGCAGTTGCTGAGAATCAGCATGCCCCAGATTTCGGGCTGGAGAGAATCGAGGCTGCCCTAAATTTTAATGGCGTCTATTTGAAGTATACTACCTTGAAAATAGTTCGATTTTCTCGTTTATTGAATTTCTTTTAAATGCACTAAAGTTCACTTTTACCAATCGCAATTTTTTGCGTTAGTATTACACATCAATAAAGTTACTCGGGTTACTAGAATAACCTTGTCTACTTTGATCTCTGGGGTCTGGAGACCTAATTATACCTTATACTCCAAAATAACTAAACACGAATTATAGCATAAACAAATAAAACAAGCGTAAACAATAACAACAATATAATTTCCTCTTCAATTTCTACAGAATCTTGAAGGGGAGAAGGGGAGGGGGTGGAGGGGTGGGGTTGCAAATGTCCGGAGAAGTATTGACAATCGCTGACCATTTGTTGCACGCGTCAGAAAGCCTCATCTCCCCGTGATACTAAATGCATGCAAAGAAAATTAAGTACACATTGAAAATATCAGCTAAAATGGTGGAGAAGTTAATCGGTAAAAAACTTAAAACTTATTCTTCATTGCAATGCAAATTAAGCTGTAGGCTTTCATGAACGCCGATGTGCCATTAATTAGGGGGTTCCACTTTGAGTCACACAGAGAGAAAGCCTTGTCTGGAAATCGGTTTATTGACTGCAAATGATTTGCCCCAGTTATCAATACGACTCTAATCAATTTCGCAATTTACACTTCGACTAACTAGGGCATTATTGCAAATGAGAATACTACTATTTGCAACATTATTATTATTCTATCAAATGGCAGACGTTTTGATTGTTATCATTAGCCCTTTAGTTGACTTCAGTCTTTTGATTGTTATCATTAGCCCTTTAGTTGACTTCAGTCTTCACAGGGGGGAAGGAACATCAAAGTGTAAAAATTTCAAGAGGGGGGGGGAACAGATGAGTGTTTCAAAGACGAAGGTAGATAAGGTGGAAAAAATGTGGGATAAGTACTGTGAAAGTAGTCGAATATGACATACAGTGGGGTCATGGTAGTTTGAAGTCAACTGCCAGGAAATCGACTTTTTTTGCCGTATGAGTATACGTTGCCCAGGGTGCACCACGTGGAGGTAAGTCTATCACACACCCCAATTTCTTTAAGTAGTATTGTTAATTATTAACTGGTTCAAACAAAAAATAGTATTTATTTTTTGGCTTCCTGATGTTCGTTCATAGGTGTTTGACATACGATCTATAAATGTACATGAACCTATGATCACCTAAGTTTCTTAAAATGCTATAGAAATGTTACATATATCTTAATATCTGTTACGTGAAATGCCTAAGATGTTTCAACA
>UZAE01014521.1:0-13789 GCA_900617975.1 Rodentolepis nana | reverse complement strand
CCCCCCCCCCCTCCTCTGCTACTCCAGACTAGAATTTTGATCGCTGTTGTATATGATATTTCCCCTAAATTGGCAAATACGCGCCCTTTTTCGGCAACTATCCCCGAAATTGCTGTCCACCTGACAAACAAACAAAATGAAATTGTTGTGGAGGACATAAAAGAACCATTCAACACATCATTTAATAGATAATTGGCAAACTGCTTTTTGAGAGACGGAAAACCACGCATTCGTTAGGCTAATAAAATAAATGAATATTTTGAAATAAGACAGAAAAGGACTCACTTGTTGAGTATGGAATCTGACAGTGACCTGTCCGAACATATTACCCTTGCCTAAAGCCTCCTCAGTCCGACAGCTGACAATTCGAGGTGGCTCTAAGCTACCCACGAAGTTCCAACGAAGAGTTCGCAGTTTCAAGCCATCTGTCATCTCCTAAAAACAGCAGGAATGATCGGTGTCACAACCGATTACTCGTAGCTATTTCAGCATGTAGTAAGATAAGCAGGAAATAATGGGTCATTCAAACTTTCAAACGATGCAAAATTATGGGGGTCAGCCATGCCCCAAGTAAAGTCAGATAAACCAGCCGAGATCAATTCTTAAGCCTAATCATATGTAAAATGCTCAACAAGCAGAATGCCCAAGAAAAAGCCAACAAAGTAGAAGCATGTCCCTTCCAATTTCGATTATTACAAAAAATAACCCTTAATAAGCCATTGATGTATCTATAGATATAGTTCTTATCCGTAGTAGCTTAAGGGAGTTTAGATTTCTATTAAAAAAATTAATTCACCGCATTAATTTACTTGAATTAGCATGGATTATAGAGCTATGATAACTCTAAGCCGTCTTGGCACTGTTAATTGACGTATAGGATAATTTGTCTTCCCAACCATTGGAAAGTAAATTAACTATAGCAACAAGAGAATGACCAGCCTTCTTGACTAAATAAGATCAATAAAATTGGCATTTGATACCGCACGGAAGCATTTGTTGTAATCCAATTGATGCATCGTTAAATCTGAATTTTGAAATGTAAACTGGCCATTTGGTAAATATTAATACCGTTAGAAATTAAATGAAATAAAGTTAAGTCTCCCCCCCCCCTCCGTTTTGTTGAAGCATTTCTGTAAGAGAAAGGCGCGAGAGACATACTCGAAAACCAATAGAAGTCATCCCGATTTCCATCAAATTTTAAGAAAATATTTGAGTTAAAGAAGACTCATAAAAAAATGAAATCAATTGCTTGTCGTAACTTCCAAAATATGCAGACTGCCGGTTTGTCTTTTAAAATGAACAAAACTTAGTAGGCAGCCAGTCAAACCTCCTGTCCATTCCCTCCTCCCCCCCCCCCCCCCCCCCCCCCACCACCACCTCATCATCGTTTTTTTTGTTGGTGTCTAAAACAACTACTCCCGGCTCCATTCCTAGATTTTTAGCAATTTGTGCGATTGCAGAGCCCATCACATTGCATGCATCTCCTTCTTCAAGTAGCCCTAGAAGGGGGTGTCAGAAGGCCTTAAAAAATGTAACTAGCAGGCAATCCGAAGTCAAGCAACTTCCTTTACATTTGTCCTAGGAAGCGCGAGTAATATTTTTTGAAGAAATAGGTCCAAACAAACATTACAGGGAGAAATTTTGAAGCAAATTGAAGTGTTAAATTTTGGAAACCAACTGAAAGACAAGATAAAAGGGGGTTGGGGGATCAGAAAACAGACCAATTAGTTAATAGAATTCAAGGATGAAAGAGGGAAAGAATACGAGACAAAAAAACGATAAGGTGTATGGGATACTTACCGCAAAAGCCTTTTCTGTGGTGAGCTCAAGCAATCGTTCCTCGTTGTCATAAAACCTTAAGATGGTAGATGGATGAAAAAACTGGAATTAGTGACATAGTGCAACTTTTCTGACAATTTAGATACAATATAGTCATATAACTCCCCTTCCTTTATTCTTCAATGCATTAATAATATTTCTTAAAGGTGTTGATTTGGCAAATCTTCGTGATTAAATTCTTGACACAATTATTAAGTAGATATTTTTCTATGGCACTAATGCGCCTTATTAAATCTCGTATTGGCTAATGGTTTGATTTTAATAACTACAAACACTTGTGTAGGGGTGACATAGTGGTACCGCCTAGTCACATTAAATAGGTTCCATGAAGCCAATTGACTTATGGAGAGCCCTTCATTCAAAGAACTCGGATCTCCTTTATGAACACTTAAAGATGGTTGAACAGAAGTGAATAGAATCAATTTTCTGATCAATAGCTCAAATGCATTCAATTCACCCATAAACTATGATTTCCCAGCATTTTATGCAAGACAATAATGACGTCGAAGCCACAGACAAATATCGGCGACTTTAAACTAGTTACCTACTTATCAGAAACAGTAGAAGAGCAGAAGACAAGGACTAAGGACCGATTATAAAAACTTAACTAATAACTTCAAATGAGCAAGAATCGAACACAACATACTTGGGAAGAAGGCTAAGCACTTCTTTGTAGATAGAATCGGCTTCCGAAGGAAAATTAGCAGTACTAAAAGTGGGCTTGTGCTTTTTAATACGAAAAGCAGCTCTGGTTGTTTTGGCCTTTTTTAAGGCTGCATCTTTCATCGATGTCACCGTCTAGTTAAAGGAGAAAAAAAAAATTCACAAAAAATTGCACTTACAACTAATCTTAAATTATGAAAATGTTTAATAAAGCTCAAACTCATGGCTCTAATAAGTACCCCTAGAAGCGCATTCATTTCCTCATAAAATTAGCAAGTTTTAGTTAGAGTGAATAGAAAAGGTTCAAGTTGTTACCCCGGTTGAAAGGAGAGACGATTTACCATCACCTTCTGGAGGAACATACTCATCGAATATTCGACCTGAAATGACCAACACATATTAGGCATCATCTACCTATAAAAGCCTTTAAGCAGGGCAAATTTTTAAATAATATGTACCGGAATGAGTCAGATTAATAGGACGGTCTTGGAAGATAAGAGGCGGCATGAGACCATTGCGGCGCAAATGCTCGCGAATTTCCGACGCGGTAGCCCGCTCACCTCCACTTTTACCACCGATGGAAATTAGATCAGGGTCGAAGGGCTGAACCCAAGGTTGCATTTGACGAATGAGACGGAATTTCGGAATCCACGGTTTATGACGAATGGTCCTAAATTGAGTGAAGAGGACCCGACGACTTGCAAGAAAACTCATTTTCGATAACTAGAGACAGTAGCACAGTTTTATAGAAAATAAAATTGATTACTAATACTTCCCTTTAAACAAGCCAAACAAAAGTAAACTTCAATGATTTCTAAATCATTTAGGTACGCGTTGGTAAAAGTGACAAAAGGAAAAAATGAACTAATGGCTCAATCGGCGCACATAGATGAAACAAAGACCCAAAATGAGTGCAATAAATTGATAAGAATTTACAAAACTATCAAAAGTAAAAAGTATTCAGAACAAAAATATGACATTACAGAAAACTATTAGGAGTTAAAACAGGAAGTGCCGACTAAATGAAGCGGAAATATCGGTTAAGAAAGCATATGAGAATGAGATAACATTCTTATCAAATAAGCATTGATGAAATACGTCACAAAATAAAATCCCATGTACAAATCATGTGCTCACAGTATAAGGCTGATTGGTTCTTTTGTATTTGCCACTGTGAAAATTGAACCTCCTTAGACAGAGACAAAGTTGGCCCTATAAAAATCGACAATTAAGTACACAAATAGATACTATCGCGATTAAAAATAAAAATTAATTAAATTAAGTATTTAAATCGAGATTATTCGGTGGAATCAGTTTGAAATATGCTTGTTTATTAACACTTCAGGGTGTTCATGGATTAACATCAATAAAGAATATAATTAGAAATAATTTAAATTGTTATTCAAATACATTGTCTAATTCAATGTTGGTTTCCAACAATTTTTTTGAAAGTTACGAAGTCTGATAATGATTGTTCTTTTGTAAAATGAGTACAGTCACTTTATTTTTCAGAAATATTATCCATTTTAAATGGGATTATTGTGTTGCGTTTGTGAATGAGTATTCAATTTTGTATAAGTTGGTTAGAGACTTTAATAAAGACTATAATGCATCCTACGGGTGTGCTTCCGGATTGCAATAAATCTTCTGAGAAATGATGGAAACGAAGTTGAGGCTGATTTCATTGCTCAAACATTTTATCATTAGGTCGCTTTACGTTTATCAAAACCTTCAGTATCTTTTTTTAACAAAACATACAAATACCAAATATTGAATATTTGTTCGAACCACTAGTAATCCATCCAAGTAACACAACCGTAATCAGCGATTGCTTCACACCAATAAGTAACCACGTGTAACATCAAATTTCAAAAATTCACTTGGGCTATCCGTTAAATGTTTATTGGCATAGGTTAGAATGTGGCTTTCATGATTTCTTACTATGTCAATAACGTTAATGTCACAGCATACTTTTATAAGTTTCCCTCTTTAAGTTATTTATGAATGAAACAATTTTACAATGTGTTAATTATTGACTAAAATCCACTCAAAAATATATAATTTCTTAAATTATCGAACATCTTAGTCATGTTGCTTAAAGTGAAATAACATAAAATTGTATTTTTGAAATAATTCATTTTGTTTAAGCCATTTTATTAGGGTCATCTAATATCAACAAACGTACTGAGCACAATTTCAATAATTAATGGTATAACAAGGCGACTATGAATAGGAGAAAGGTTAATCAATATTATTAACTAATAAAAACTAGACTTCCGTCAAAATTCAGCGGAAAAGTGAAAAGAACAATGAATCATACTCCGAAAGAGTGGATGATTCACCACTTCATCCAAATGATCAGCTTCAGTTGACTGAGGATGTAATTTGTTAATTAGTGTGATTATTTCTAAGGAATTAAAAGAGGAACTTACTCGAGAACTTATAGCTACTGATCCACAAGCTCCAGACAATATAGTACGATTCGATTTTATGGTAATATAAATTTGGTCATAAACTATTAGTAAAGGAAAATCAATATAGGCAAATCCCTCGAGTTGAACAACTAGCCATTTATTTTGATATTGATGGAAATATGGTGGAAAAAGGCTCAGAAGATGACACACTAGATGAAGAAATAGGTGAAAATTTAGTAAACGCAGACCTTTTATTTGGTAACTCTAATTAGGGAAAAGAGACCTTTGATGATACGGGAAAGAAGTTAGTTAACCAGTTTAACTTTTGCGAGCATTCAAGTCAGACATATACCAGCGTGCCAAAGGTAATGGTACGTTCTTTTCCATTAGACCTTATTAGGAATTTGGTTGTCAAACTGAGCCTCCTGCGAGAAACACTTTTTCTGGAAACGTAACACAGTGGGGTATCTATGATTTCTATCGAGACGTGGCAGCTAACAAGGTTTGCTTAAATATTAAGTTGATTTGAAGTCAATAGAATGCATCCGGAGTAAAAACGCCTACGATATCTCACAAAAATAAGATGAATCAGCAGTTGAATGACTCGAATGTGAGTTTGCCGATTCGTAATGTTTATTTCAATTTTATAGGTTGAAGGCCTTTCGGGATTTCTTAAACCTCTTAAAACGATTGAAAGAATGATAAATCAGAACACCTTTGATGATGTTTTACAGGATTTTGCTTACTTTGAGGATCTCGCCGATGATTTTAGGGACTCAATGGGAACTCTACTTCCACTCTGGAAGTTCTCATATGAAAAAGCCAAGAAAATGACTGTTACGTCTCTTTGTTGGTCACCACAGTACAGTGACCTTTTTGCAGTTGGTCTTGGTTCTGGTACAATTACCATAATTGTGATTTCGTAAAATATTCTCTAGAAGATCTCGTGAAACATGGTGGAGGATTGATCTGCTTTTATTCACTGAAGAACCCCAGTTACCCAGAGTATATTTTCAGGACGGAATCTGAAGTTCTTTGTTTAGACATTCATCCTGAATATCCATTCTTAATATGTGTTGGCTTTTATGATGGCGCTGTTGGAGTTTATAAATTGAATCAACAGAAATTAGGTCCCCTATACTTGAGTACTGTGAATTCGAATAAAAATACCGATCCTGTTTGGCAAGTTAAGTGGCTTCAATCCGTTGACCAACCCAACTTGGAATTTTATTCCATCAGTTCGGATGGTCGGATTTCAAGTTGGAACATCGTGAAGGTAACTTATAGTGAAATATTAATTTAATTGAAAATCAAAAAATCATATTTCTTCTTGAAAAAATAATAATAATTTAAAGACAGGCGTTGGCGCCTTCCATGAATGCCCTGTACGTACGAAAAGTTGCTCTATTTAAACTTTATTACAGTTGGTTTTTTTATAAATTAACGGGCAAATTTTCGAAAATTTCCAATGAAATGGAATGGATTTTCTGTTGTTACTTTGTTTCTTAATTTCAAAATTATATATCCTCTGTTTTGAAATGTATTTGGTCGATCTTTTTTTCTTATAAATTATTAGTGTTTCTAAATTTAGGACGATATCGTATGCTATGACATTCTCCAAATGAAAACACCGAAGGAAAATAGTGAAGAACTTGGAAATGTGGAAGTTTTTTCACATGGTAGGATCTGAATGCATTAGAAAATGTTGAATAATTTTTAATTCTTATAATCTTTACGATTTGGGACGTTAGTGTCAAGTGTGGCTAGATTTGGTAACCACTGGATTTGGTTTGCTCGAATACACCTCGTGCTCAACTAATATGTCCAGGTTTTTAAAGAATAGCTTCTATTTATGCCTACTAAGAGATTTTAGCATTAATGATATAACCAGCCTAAAGTTCTTTCTTCGATAGTGTTATTAATTATCATCCGCGATTGATTTAAGAAATTTTGCTGCTTTTCGATAACTAAACGGTAATTTGCATACGCATTGTTACTTCATAATAAATGTATTGAAACTAAGCTGCTATGATTACATGGGTTAGTAAACCTGATTTCATTTCTGCAAATGCAAAATAGCAGTGTGCCAAATTTGAAAGGTATCACATTGAACAATGCGCATATAGTTGATTGAGAAGTAACCCCTTATTTTAATAGAGATAACTAATTAATCATATTTTTATTGAAAAAAAAGACAGAACAGTTGGATAAATGTTTGAAAACTTAAATTTAGTTCCTGTTGGCTAAAACTAACCCTTTTAGTTTGCTATCCATATCATTGAGTGTACAATGATGAAAATTTAATATCCCGGATTGGCACAATACACACATCCTTTTTGAGTTTCTTAATTTGTTTAGAACTCCAAAGTCTTTGTACCCACCCGCGCATGTATTTCTGCAATCATCGATACCTATCTCCGTACTCGAATTCACAGTTCCCTTTCCTCATCAAGTGCCGACAGCTTAACGTGTTTCTGTCCATTATTAATTACGTAATTTGCAGATACGTATATTTTAGTCATCCTATAAAAACCACATCTTGCGTTATGCAGCTACATCACAGGCCTTTGAAGGACAGGCAATCTATTAGTTGCATTTAATTAAACATTGTTATAAATGCTTAGGATGAAGTTGTTTGATATGAATTTGTCCTAAACGAAGTACTCAATGCCATTACTTTTTTGCTTGATTCAGTTTACATGAATCAGTTTTAAATAGACAACCTTTTGTTATTGGCCAACTTAGTATATCAAGAAATTGGGCTCAATAGACGTATATATATATATATATATATATATATATATGAAATCTTGGCTTTGGTAGAAATGTCTTTTGGTAAGTATGAATTCATGCACTCGTAGTTTGTAGTGATTTCGAAGGATCAGTTTTTTTCAGTGGTGTTACTTTTATTAACTGGACATTCATCTGTTGTATTCTAGTACCAATCGCTTATCTCTTACCTATATTATTTTTTCAGCGAAGCTCATTTAACCTAGGAACGCAAAAACTTTAAGTTCCACTTTAACAGTTCTCGAATGCCTAAACTTGTAGTGTGTAGTTTTAAAAAAATATGTTCGTTTCGATTTGTGCTTAGCTAAAATTTATTCAGCGTTCATGAAGGAAATATATTTTCTCATTTGTTAAATTATTACCATTGCTTAAAATTGATCTAAATTACCTCAAAGTCTAACAATATAAATATCTAATCTTTTCAGTTTGTATTTGTTTATACTACTTTAAATTATTTCGACTTCAACCCAAGTCCTCTTGGATATACCTTGCTGTTATTTTAAAAACAAAGTTTTTGTCAATATTTTAGAAAGTGGAACTGCTCTGGCGTTCCACAGAAAGAATACGGAAATCTTCCTTATAGCAACAGAAGATGGGCTGGTGCATAAGTGTAGTCGAATCTATGGCCCAGATTATCTGTCCACCTTCAGGGCACACAGTATGGCCGTTTACAAACTCAGCTGGAACTACTTCCATGAAGACATCTTTATCACCTGTTCTGCTGACTGGACTGTCAAGATTTGGCATCAGGATAAGAAGTGAGTTTGGGCAACACTTATAGTTGTGCGATTGGTTGATATGGATATTATGAAAGTATGATATCTAAATTAGTAAAGGTCATTTGCATAATTAGTTTGCTCAGTAGTTATAAGACTGCCAATCTGACTTAAAAACAGAATTTAAAAAAATTGAATCCGTTGACAATATTTATTGACAAATAATAGAATAGGAATAAAAATTTAAAACGTTTCATCTAATTATACCTCATTTAATGAGTGAGCCTTCAAAAATTGAAACAAATTGCATGATTAAAATAGCTATTTATAGGATGTCAACAACGTTTCAATGGTTAATAGCAAATACGACATTTTCATAGCACAAATTTTGAAATACCACAAGATTATGTTACACTATTAAAACGTTGCATTCAGTTATGTATAATGTCTTATAAGAATCTTTCCGTTGTGTAAATACTTTTTTTCTAACTTAATAAGCATTTTATTTTTAACAAACTTATCAAAAATTTTTGGGGAAAAAATTTTTCTTGTTACTAGAGACCCCTTGTTCATCTTTGACCTTGGATCCCCGGTTGGAGACGTTGCATGGGCACCCTACTCGTCCACAGTATTTGCCGCAGTTACGAATGATGGGCACGCCCATATCTATGATCTTAATGTAAATAAATACGCTCCCCTCTGTCACCAATTGATTGTGAAAAAGAAAAACTCCAAATTGACTCAAGTGGCCTTCAATCCTGTGCGTCCGGTTATTATCTGCGGAGGCGATAGGTTGGTTCAGACCTATTTACTTTTTAATTTATCGGTGTTGCTAAGTGGTGTTTATAATGAACTGATAAAATCGGAGTGAAGTCACCGTGCAATATGAAATGAAGGATAGCTGCTGGTGCCATGCTAAACGCTAACTGTGGTCTCTTCTATTCATCAGTTTTAAAAGATGTTCAGCTTGCGATTTTGTCCAGCGACCCAATGGTCACCATGGCGACCTCAAGGTTAGAAATTACAAGGCTGAAAGTCATTGCTGAACACATGCAGTAATGTCAATAGGGTGACCAATTTAATAATAAGATGTGAGCCTCTAATCAGAGTGACATGTGACTTTCCCCAATAAATTACCACGTCTCCCAACTAGGACGCGAAGAATTTCTATTGCTATATATATCGCGTGGTCTCGAAACACTTATCTGGCCAAATAGAAAATCTCTTTAAAATGATCTGGCGCAAAAATCGTTGGGAGCCCGGGACGAATTAATTCATTTTAAAATAACGCGCATTAGGACCTTATATGTGGTGTTGGACTAATTATAAATTCATCACGCGGATTAATTATAAATAATCTGAAAAAATATTATACATTCAAGCAACTCAGGTGCAGGAGTTTTTAAATTTATATGTAACATTATATCTGTATGCTAATTTATGTGCTTTTTTAGAGGTCAAGTCATATCTCTGAAGCTTTCTCCAAATCTTAGAAAGAAGCCAAGGGCAAGTTAACAAATATCCATTATTGTTTTGAAATTTTTTGCTCACCTAAATTCTACTTTCATTTTTTATTCAGGAGAAAAGGGGACTGGAGAAACCCGACCCTGTAAAAATGGAAATTGGAAAGATGGAAAAATTATTAGCACTTATAACTTAAATTTTACTTCAAATGTGTTTGTTCATCATTTATCGGTTAAATTAGAGTAGTCTTTCTATCGTTGATAAGTATGTTGTTATCATCTTAAATATTAACGTGGTATGGAATTTGAAGTGGCGGAAGTAAACACTGTAGCGGATTGCTACTTTATTAAAGCCTAACTAACTCAGAAATCTCTATGGCAGATTCTCAAACATCTAGCTAGACTCCCAGAACTAGCTAAGCTATAGCCCACCTATAAAGGAAACAGACGTGTAGCACGGAGCACGTTTATTCAGCGAGTATATTATGGATAAAGTGTATCACACAGGGAGCTACTCATGAACAGGATGGGGCATTAGGTTAAACAGAGGTTGATGATTGGTCACTGTTAGTACGGTCGCTGCACAGAGTTGTACGGCGCACCTCCCAATCCTGGCGAGCAGACATGCAGGCATACGATGACGCACAACGCTCGATAACGTATCCCACATACTATAGCCATAGAAGCTCATCCTAAGAAAACGTCTAGCAACACACTGATTAATATAACGCTTTGAAGGTAGCCTAACTCGCCTAATTTACTACAAAGCCGGTAGTAAATAAGCTGAAAAGTTTAATTGCATTCACCAAAGTGTTTTTTTAATACAATGAACACAATGAAGGTGGAGTTGGTTTATCATCTAATCGTATTCAACATTAAATGACGTCATGTTGGTAAAGCAAGCAGTGCTAAGATTCCTCTCATGCGGCTTGATGTCCATTGATGATCATCCTATGAGGGTGGGGGGGGGGGGGGGGGGGGGGGGGNTGTCCATTGATGATCATCCTATGAGGGTGGGGGTGGGGGGGAGGGCGGAGGGGAAGATCTCAGTCTCATTAATTAAGTGTTCATTGATTAATTGAAGGCATCAGGATATGAGCTTTCCCCAAGGGTACTAATTAAGGCCGTTATTCTATCTAAGATTAGTGTTAAAATGTAATGTTCAAAACAATATGTTACTTTGTTGTTAAACGAAGTCACAACTTTGGTCTAACACTTGACCCCTGACTATTCCAATGCGTGCTTATCAAGTAATACCTAGTGGGTGGCTTCTCAGTACTGCTATGTGACCTGGAAGAAGTTTGACCTAACATTTGTAGCTTCTGTATCATACCTGCCCTACCAAACTCTCCACAATCCACACCTCGAATAAATCAATTAATCAAAGGACACCCTTACCAATTGTTGCGTTAAATAGCCTGGATAAGTTTCCTTGATGAAGACAGGAAATTGTCGGTTTTAGATACGGATAATTTACACATTACTCAGGGAATTCAACAAGCAATACAGCTTACAACTATGAAAATATCTGGTTTTCAAAGAATGAATATTTAATGACGTGGTCTTGCGGCAAATATCATCATATTTCCTCATTGATATCGCCGACGTTAGATCTATGTGTGCCAGAAGTCTCCGTTTACGAATCATTTTGAGTCAATTGGTTGTTTCAACATCACACGCAGACTAAACATTGCATATTCAGTAGCACATTCGTGATTTCAGAGGGGCCCGAATCAGGGTCATTAGATTTGTCGAACACTGTCAACTAAGGTCGGCGGGATCATCTCTAATTCTTAAAATTTAACTTCCATTAAAGATTTCCATTCTCTGTTACAATGGATACTTTTCAATTTTTTGCACTGAGAAGATACAGGTAAAGTACTGTTTGAATAGTCACTTTCATTGCTGCTAAATAGAAGGCATAATAACTAAAAAACAAAACAAAATCACGAATGTCAGAAATTAAATTTTTAGTCGTTGAATGGCGCGAATTTTAATTAATTATAAAACACCCAGTTTTTAAATTATTTGTCATAAATTTAAGATTCATGTTTAGCTTTCATTGATAGCCTTATAGCCGTTTAATAAATTGGTACCGGGACATAGATTTTTATGCTTTTACCATGTCTACAAAGGCTGATCAAAGATTATTTTATACCAAATGACAGGCGTTTTGATGATTATCATTAGCCCTTTAGTTGACTTCAGGCTTCACAGAGGGGAAGGAACATCAAAGTAAAAAAAGTCGAGAGGGGGGAGGGAAGAGAAGAGGCTTTCAAAGACGAAGGTAGAAAAAAGTGAGGTGAGTACTGTGAAAGTGGTCGAATATGACATACAGTGGGGTGATGGTAGTTTGAAGTGAGAAGTCAACTGCCAGTTTATAGACTTGTTTTGCCGCATGGTGAGTATACGTTGCCCAGAGTGCACCACGTGGAGGTAAGTCTATTGCACACTCCCGGGCACGATACAGCTTAGAGGTGAGACACGCTATTGAGCGTGAGAGTAGAGGTCTGTCAGCTAACAAGTGTAGCTCCACTTGTATTTTAATGGCCAACATTTTGGCAGTTGGCCAGAAGTTGTAATAAACGCTCTTCGTTCCATTTGTTTTGTGTTCTCCCTTCTAATTTCAGTAAAATTTTTGCTGAGGTCTTTTCCCAGAGAGGAGTTTTAGTGCTCAGTTAGGGCTTTTCTGCGTGGTGTCAGCCGAATTTCCTTCACTTGAAAGTGGCGGAGGGCAAGACCGAAAAAACTACTTTCCCCTACAATTTAAAATGAATTTTTAGTTGATTTTCAGATTTATTAATTAAAAATTTCTAGTAATTATTTTTGAAATATTTACTACAAGTAAAACCAATATGCAATCGATGAAGTGCTCTATTTACTATCCACGTAGCGATCGAAGTTCATTTTAGGAAAATGAGCAAAAGTTGCATTAGTAACTAATGATTTCTATCATTGACTTACCTCCACGTGGTGCAACCTGGGCAGCGTATACTCACACGCCAAAAAAGGTCTTTAAACTGGCAGTTGACTTCTGACTTCAAACTACAATGGCCCAACTGTATGCCATATTCTACCACTTTCGCAATACTCACCTTACCTTTTCTTTGCCTTCGTATCTGCCTGTCTGTCTCTTTCACATCTGTGAATCGCTCTTCTGTTCCACTTTCGACTCTTGTGACTTTGATGTTTCTCTCCTCTGTGATGCCCGAAGCCAATTAATGGACTAATTATGACTATCATAAAGCTTTCTAGTTGATATAAATAAATATTTAATTGGATTGGATTGCTTAGATTAACTAATAACGTTATATTTGACAAGTGTACCATAAAAATGCTATGAGCTTGTAGCTGATTGCTACTTTATTAAAGCCTAACTAGTTGAGAATTGTAACGGATTGCTACCTTAGTAAAGCCTGACCGGATTGCATTGTAGCGGATTGCTACGCTAGTAAAGCCTGACCGAAATCTCTATGGCAGATTCTCCAACACCTAGCTAGACTCCCAGAACAGCTAAGCTATAGCTCCACGGATTGCTACGCTAGTAAAGCCTGACTGACTCAGAAATACTATGGCAGATTCTCAAACATCTAGCTAGACTCCCAGAACAAGCTAAGCTATAGCCTAGCTATAAGGGAAACTCATCTAGCTAGACTCCCAGAACTTATAGCCCAGCTATAAAGGAAACAGACGTGTAGCACGGGGCGCCCAGCTATAAAGGAAACAGACGTGTAGCACGGAGTACGCAAAGGAAACAGACGTGTAGCACGGAGCACGCAAAGGAAACAGACGTGTAGCACGGAGCACGTTTATTCAGCGAGTATATTATGGATAAAGTGTATCACACAGGGAGCTACTCATGAACAGGATGGGGCATTAGGTTAAACAGAGGTTGATGATTGGT
>UZAE01014519.1:0-13798 GCA_900617975.1 Rodentolepis nana | reverse complement strand
GGATAAATTGGTATAAATTGGTTGCTAACGCAAGGATAGAACGCCACAAAGATTTGCTATCATAACTCGTAATATTATTATTATTATTATATCAAATGGCAGGCGTCTTGATGGCTATCATTAGCCCTTTAGTTGACTTAAGGCTTCACAGAGAGGAAGGTACATCAAATTTAAAAAAAAGTCGAGAGGGGAGGGGGAACAGAAGAGTGGTTCACAGATGTAAAAGAGACAGGCAGACACAATGGTAGGAAAAAGCTGTGGTGAGTACTGTGGAAATAGTCGAATTAGGCATAGAGTGAGGTGATGGTAGTTTGAAGTGAGAAGTCAACTGCCGGTTAATAGATGTGTATACGTTGCCCAGGGTGCACCACGTGGAGGTAAGTCTATCACACACCCCTAACTCGTAATATTGTAAGTGTTTCTTGAGGTTTTACTCTGAGCAATAGTCACTTGAATATGTAAAATAAAAAAGTTACCCACTAGGTAATAAAGAGGGTTTGCAAAATAAGTGAATTCGATTTCCGGAATTCGAAAACATACCCAATAAGAATAGTTATCCCCCTAGTAATATGTCAGCCTTCTTTATTTTACATGATTTAGGGGAAATTGAGTAAATTCGCTCAGTCCCGTGTTAGTACTGGGGGCTGGTGATTTTTTAGCAGATCAACAATTTTATAACACTTCCATTCAGTGCAAGCAATCAAGGTTAAGGTTTCGTTGACAGAATTATCTTTTCTGCACATTGAATTTTCTCAAGGTTGCCACAAGTCCAATCAGGTGATTCCACATAAGATCGATATCTCTGGGGCTGCACGTTATTGACCAGAGGTCTCGTTGAAGGATGGCCGGCATTAATGTCAATTGCAGATTAAATGAATTATTTTCTAATAATAACCAAATTGACCTCCAAAAGGATAATATCGAATTTCAAATGCACCAAGTATTGGAGGGAATATGTTCCCACTCTGATTGTCCGTTCTTTAATAAAAAGGCCTTTCTACGGCTCTATAGACATTTCAACAACTTAAAGAGCCAAGAGCCTCTGAAATGGGAAAGCATTCAGCATGTCGATGATAAACATGTAAGTACTACTTCCAAACTACAAACGAGAATTTTTCCTAAAGTGTGGTCGGCTTTCTCATTCTGCTACTCGGACAGTCAATGTCTTCATTTATTGTCCAACCAGATATTTGAAATCACTAGACTAAAGTCGATTTTGATCCAGGTGAAATGAGAGTAGCGAAGTTGTTCCAGGACAGTTATTAACTGAACAAAAAACCCACACATTACAAGTTGTTTTTAGCGATGACAGTATTTGTTTCATCAATGTTTAAGCTACCAAAAGTGGCGTGTGTCCATATATTGACATTGATAGCCGAAGTTGCTCATTCGGCAACAAAATTTTCTTTTAACGGCCTTGAGATCTGTTTGTAGGCATTTTTCAAGCCCTTCGAAGGGGAATGTCTTGTGTAAGGAGGAGTACTTCCAATCCTCTCTTGTGAGAAATTACCTTCCATTAAACCTCCAGTTTGCTAAAATCAACGAGAGAGGTTAAGTAGAAATATATCTCACAACTTCCTGCATTTTTTTTCTAGGATCAAATTACCTTTTCATTTATTTTTTGCAGGTTTTTCTGATCTTCTTATAAGGAACATTTGAAATTGCATTGATTTTAGATTAAAAATTACAATCGTCTACTTGAACCAACGGAACAGGCCATCGCTTCAGCCCTTTCGAAATTAGTCGTTCTCAAACTGAATGGAGGTCTTGGAACGTCAATGAACTGCCACGGAACAAAGTCATTAATACCAGTGAAAAATGGGAAAACATTTTTAGAAATGAATTTGCAGCAAATAGAGGCAAGTTTAATTATGTAATACACCTCTCGAATACAGGTGTCATATGGCAATGAAATTGCCGATAATTAACTTTAGAAAAGTGTGTGTTATAATAGTTGTTTGTAATGCAAGTGCATTTTATACCTTCTCAATTTTTAGGACCTCAATAAACAATACAATTCAAATGTTCCTTTTGTTTTGATGAATTCATTTAATACCCATGACGAAACAATGGAATTCCTTCAGAGAATTCAGATAAACCAGACAAAGCCTATCATAGTTCAGCAAAATAGGTGAGTACTCAATGCGATGTTCCAAAGTATCTGCTTAAGTGAACAGTCATAGCTGCCTTCGTGGAGCTATGTCTAAATTAAAATGGTTTAATCATCAAATTTAAGCTGTTTTAAATTCTAAAATAACCTGCACTTGCTGTTTCATTTAAAGATTTCCAAGATTGCGGGAGGAGTCTGGTTTGCCAATTGCGAACTCCTGTCAGCTGGAAGAACTTCATGATCAAGCTTGGTATCCACCGGGTCACGGTGACGTCTACAGATCACTACAAAATGCAGGACTGTTGGACAGATTCATTGAAGAGGGAAAGCATTGGATTTTCATATCCAATATCGATAATATTGGCGCGGTTCCTGATCCTAGTAAGCGTTTTTTTCGAATCATGTCACTTGGAGTAAGTGCGCAATTTTTAAGAGAATTGGGGAGGAGAAAAGACGAAGTTGAATGATTGGCGTAAGTAAAACAAAGACAGCTTATATAACTCAGTTAGACAGAGATCGCTATCTAATTCTGAATGAGCCTGAGAACGTATTAGTATGGGCATATTTTTAAATGAAACGGGTACTTCTAAGTTATGGAGAATTAACAAACACGTCTTGGGGAAAGAGTTGAAACAAGTTTGGGTTAGAGTCAAAGAATTTCAGACAAACTTTTCGTATTACTCTGATTTGATCAATACTTTTGAGCAAAGAATAAAAATGTGTGTGAGTGAGTGTGTGCGTTTGGTACTGATGTCTAATAGGAATCAATCAAAACAAGGTAGGAGATTCCCTAAAGCGATCCTGGACCAATGCGAGATCAAGGAACTTTATTTCAAGAGAATATAATTTCTGAAAAGTTTGTTTTGCTTGATGCTACACAATTACGCTTATTATCGATTGATTCGAGTCGTGAATTTAACAAAAAAGCCAATCTGATTATGCCAACCTTTTGGAATAGGCAAAAAATTGTAATTTTGTTTGATTAAAGTTGCCCTAGCCATGATAGGGTGGTGAAAGATGGCAGGAGTTGTAAACTTCATACTCGGCATAAAAAATTGAGTTAAAAGAGCGTCTTACCATCAATATTGCCGGACATTTGGGCGTGATTGACTTGGCACATTTTATATTAGTTGTTTCGGTAGATTCTTCGGAGTAAACGAAATCCCTTAGTTCTGAATTTTTCGACTTTGAGTACAATTCATTTATATCAAATAATAGGCTTTATGAAAGTTATCATTAGCCCTTTGGTTCATTTCGGACTTCACAGAGAGGAGGAACATCAAAGTCGTGAGAGGGAACAGAAAAGTGATTCACAAACGTAAAAGCGGGTGACACAGAGGTAGAGAAAAAAGGCAAGGTCTATAGGCCTTTTTTGACATACGAGTATGCGTTGCCCAGGTGGGAGACAGGTATAGGCGGATATTGAGCAGAAATGTTGGTAGAAGTAAGGTGGTAAAATGTTAAAGGGGAACTTTCGTAGAAATAACCCTCAATTCCCAGGAAATATGCTTAAATATTTCTGGCTTAATGAACAACATGCAGTTTGTTAAGAAATCGATGCTTCTTTACTTTCCGTATTGCCAATGTTACAAATACATGTTATATAATGTTACTTAAATGCTTATAAGCATTATCAATCTCAATGTACTTGTTATTACATATAGATTTTTTTATATTAGAAATTCTGTGCTGGTTGGAGGAGCAGGAAAAGATGGGTGCGGAGCATGGAATTGATTTTCTGATGGAAATCGCTGATAAAACTCCGGTAGATAGGAAAGGCGGGACTCTTGCCATCCATAACGGAGCTCTCAAACTTCTGGAAATTGCCCAAGTACGTAGCAGTTTGCAATCTGGAACTATCTATTTACATGAAAGAGAAGTACTTAACAATAAATTAAAACCACTGTCTTTACTTTAGGTTCCAGAAGGCCATATAAAAGACTTTCTGGATCCCGAACAATTCAAATTCTTTAACACCAATAACTTATGGATCAATATTAAGACTTTGAGGGATAAACTCATGGACAATGAACTTAAATTGGATTTGATTGTAAACAAAAAGACACTTAAAGATGGGACCAAAGTCATTCAGCTTGAAGAGGCCTGTGGTGCAGCAATCAACTGTTTCAAGAAGCCAATGGGTGAGTGTCTTTTGCAGACTAAAAATATGACATACCCCTTTGTTTCGCACACGATATAGCTCAAAAAAGTTCCTGTGTAAGTAGATTGCCAAATATGTAAATCAAGTAAGGCATATTGTATTAAATTTATTTATTTATATCAAATGGCTGCTTAGGACAGTCTTTTATATTAATAAGCCACTTTCGCATTTGTTTTTTTTTTCTTTTCAGTCAAATTTTTTCAGATGGTATACTTGATAATCATTCACTTTTGTTTTACTATCTTTTCGTCTCTATTTCAGGTTTGAGAGTCCCGCGAAGTCGTTTTCTGCCTGTGAAACTAACCTCTGATCTGCTGATCCTGCGATCGGATCTGTTTGAGGCTACAACCACTGGTTTGAAACGTTCACCAAAGCATACATTGCCCGATCTTCCAACTATCGAATTCAGCAGTCATTTTAACGGTGTCGAAGATCTTGAACAACGGATATCTGATCCACCAAGTATGATTCACCTTCGACATCTAATCCTCAATGGGAATATTCGTTTTGGGACTAATGTCACTCTCAAAGTAAATCTCTATATATATATATTACTTTATTCGCCTAAAGTAGTTGAAATAGGTGACAATTTTCTATCTTGATGTTTTTTAGGGAAGAGTGGAAATAACACCGAGAACTGACGAAATCTTCCTTATTCCTGATGGAATTACTCTCGAAGATACAGTTATTATAGAGCCAATTCAAGGCCATAATCATTAATTTTACGTTGCTTTTAATTCATTTGCTGCTTCAGTTTGGTGCTTACTTGTGTAATTTGTATTTGGTAATAGTACATGTTTTTATTATTTGGGTTCGAAGCGCTTATTTTTAATTTCCCAAATGCTGGATCAAAAAAGTGAATGAAAATTAAAAGACTATTTAGAGATTAGCTCTTCAAATAATTGCCTTGCCATAATTTGTGCGTGTGTATGTGTAAATATCATGCTAATGTGGGTATAATATTGTTCTGTAAGGACAATAGTAATCATTTTTTCCACCCTACTACCAAGGTGTCAATGTAATGAGCATTAATTAATTAATGTGATGTGAGTTAATAATTCCTGAAACCAGTTGGAAAAACATTTTCAAAATCAAATCTTGGATTAGCATCGCAGTATCAAAGATCGTTCCTTGTGAGAATGGGATTCAAATTTTGCGGCTTTCTTAGCTAATCAGACTTTGCTTGGCTGTGGACTTATGAAAATTCAACCTGCAATCTCTGTATGATGGCCAGTGGACAGAGGACGATTGTCAGTGAAGCTCACCTCAAGACTCAAATCATCATCTGACTAAAACTTTACCCCTCCCATTAAGACTCCTTAATGGACTGGGTTTACCTCTGACTTCAATTATTTTCCGTTATCTTATTCTACTCGTCTCCTCTCCAACTCCCAATGGTTAAGTAGATCCGGTTTTTGGTAGTTATTCCTCTCCTACCCTTCGCTGCGCAGATATCTCCCCTTCTATGAAATTAGTATCCTCTCTTAAAATTGCATTGCCGTTCATTTTGCTGCCAGATTTACGACCGATTCAAGAGTTTCTGTGATATTAGAACAGCCAAGAAATCATTTCAAGCGTTCTCTGGTAGGAATTGATGTTAACATATCGATCGAATTGAATGAAAGAAGCCCTGTGCTGTTTCGAAAGTTCGGTATGTTGGAACTTTTGCACACTTCTACAGTGAAAAAAAAGACCTTTCCCAACCTCAACTACATACTTCTGGCCGCAAGAGGATGCAAGTAAACCAAACTTGTAGAAAAAAAGTTATTCAATTGAATAAAATTTTTAAAAGTCTCCGGCTCTATCACCTCATTTCACCTACTCACAAACTTGAATTGGGCTTGGTGGGTGACAAAGCCCCCACCCACCAATATGTTTTCTCTTCAACCCTACCTTTAGTCATCTCATTCGCTAATGGCTGATTTATTCTATTAAAAATTAGGAAAGTAATAAGTTCCTGGAGAAATATCTGAATTAAATTGTAGAGCTCTTAAAATAGCGTAACTACCTAGATTTGTGCCACTTCATGAGCTTTCAATATCACCTGAATACATCTAGCTATGTCAATTCTAAGGCCTTGGTTAAAGTAAAAGAAAAGTAAATAGTGTATTAAAAGCTTAACAAAACACATGTTAGCGAATTCAAATAAGTAGCGACTCATACACGTAACAGAAAATAGAAATTCTTCGTGTTGACCTAATTTATTATTATTATTTTATTTTATTTAATGTGATATAAAGGTTTATTACCTGGCAGCAAGTGAATAAATAAGCATAATTTGTAGTTAGAATTCATCTGTCGAAATCAAGATTCTTGAAGATGGAGGATTTGTCCTATAGCTCATAGCTAATTTCCTTTTCCTGAGCGAGGTGATGAGGGGGTTGTGTGAGATCTTCAGCCATCCAATCCAGCTTTCTACCCAACTCTCTCACTTGAATTCGTTGACACGCCTTAAGTAATGAAGTCATCTTGTCTGCCCTTTTGCCTTCATCGCCGGTCAGTTCATTCAATTGTTTTATATTATCGTCCGCCATCGAGAGAAACGTGTTGAAGTGCTCGACTATGTAGGCATCCCATTTATCTCTAAGTTCTTGTTTCATTCTCTCCTTTTTGAGGAAGTTGGAGAACTATGTTGCAAAAGCGTTTACAGAATGGCACATTTAAATTTTGTTTTCATTACAAAGCTCAGACAAATTGAAAATAAATGCAAAAGTTATTTTAATCGAAAAACCTAAATGGGTTACTATTTATTGCAAAATTAATTTATTTAAATTATATTGAAATTGATTTCACTAAAATAATTGTGATATAGTGTTATTGTTGTATGATGACTTCTATGATGTAAGTGAATGATTACTAGTTCCTGTAAGTTTGTGAATATATTCTCTGTAGTAGGCTTTATTAGAAGGTTATAGTTGTCATGGTATTTGGAAGGTAAAGGCCTAGACTTCTTCGAAATAGCCTGACCAATGCATCCAATTTATTAAACTGTTCAATAAACTCCTATTCCAACATCTACAGAACTCTAAGGATCTAAGCACGAAATTGCACACAAGCTGAATCCAAATTAACTAAGACCTACGTCCAGTTTTCTTTAACCCATTTACTTTCCGTTCTCATAACCTAATGTATCATTTGAATTCCCCCCCCCTTGAACACTCGTTTTCTCCTCATGATAAAGAATACAGATTGGGATGCTTTAGGAATAAGTACAATTTAACTTACATAAAATCGAAGATAAGATCTCACTAAATTGTAGACTCTGTCAGGTACTTTACGCTTGCGGTTCTCATAGCACTTGATTAGTACGGTCCTAAGTTGGTCCGTAAATGTAATGAACGGACGTTGGGGTGGAATAATTGGAATGGTTGCCCTATCGGCAATCCATTTTGAGGGGCTGGAAGGATAATCGGTCTAAAATGAAAGTGAAACATTTGAAAAGATAAAAGTAACGGGAGCACCACAAGAAAATTTAATTACGGGTATGCAGGCATTAAACCGAAAAGCTTTGCCTGATATTACAATGGTCAAATGTAACATATCTTCACCATTTTTAAGGAAATCTACTTTCAAGTCTGAAATAGATCTCAATTGTTCTGTTAGAAAGATGTACTCCCTTCTAAATTCCGCACTGCTAAGCATCCTATAGAGTGACTTTTTACGAAACTGGGAAAGCCTTAATTAGATTTAACTATATTATTGAATATTGGTCATGCGCTAAAAATAGTAAAGATAGTAAAAATACACAGTTGTCGTTGCTGAATTATCATTGCGTCTTTAAATTTTAAAAGATTAATATTACGGCAAATTTCGTACTTTTTTAGTTAGTATCATGGCCTTGGGTTGACCTTCGGATATTTTCGGACTCAAAAAATCAAAAATAGTGTTTGTGAACCTCGCTGAGGCAAGACTGGAAAGTCGACGGGATGAATTTATAATACAAATAAAAGCGCAGTATGTTATTGGGCTAACTCCCTGCACATTATTCGCACCGCCCCTGTCTGTCAGATTATTGTTTTTCGCGGCTACTTGCTTGAATAAGTAGTCAATTTAATTCAGCTTCTTCTAAATCACCAACCCTCCGTACAACTGAAAACAGTATAAGGTGGCAAAGTAGCAACCTTGCCGGTCAGTCCTCTTTAAGCCTTACTAGCAAGCAGACTGATATGAATCCTACCTTTCCATAGAAGTTCATTATAAAATGGTATCTTTTCTTAAATATCCCCTCACACCGGTATCATAAATAAGCTTCTCCATCGCTTCATACATTATCACATTTGTGATAAAGTGCAATAAACGGGATTTATTTATATATTTCAAATGGCAGGCGTTTTGATAGTTATCATTAGCCATTTAGCTGACTTTGGGCTTCACAGAGAGGAGGAGGAATATCAAAGTGTCAAAAAGTCGAGAGGGGGGGGGGACAGAATAATGATTCACAGATGTGACAGAGACAGAGAGACAGGCACAAAGGTAGAGAAAAGGTAAGACGGATAAGGTGAAAGTTTACAGACTCAGAGGTAGAAAAAAGGTGAGGTGAGTACTGTGGAAGTAGACTAATATGCCATACAGTGGGTCATGGTAGCTAGAGTCAACTGAAGGTAGAAAAAAGGCGAGGTGAGTACTGTGGAAGTGGTGAAATATGACATACAGTGGGGTGATGGTAGTTTGAAGTCAGAGGTATATGACATACAGTGGGGTGATGGTAGTTTGAAGTGAGAAATAGGTAGAAAAAAGGTGAGGTTAGTACTGTGGAAGAAGTCGACAGTAGAGCAAAGGTGAGGTGAGTACTGTGGAAGGGGTCGAATTTGACATACAGTGGGGTGATGGTAGTTTGAAGTGAGAAGTCGAAGAGAAAAGGTAAGATGAGTACTGTTGAAGTGGTCGAATTTACGAATATGGCATAGAGTGGGATGATGGTAGTTTGAAGTCAAGTAGTCGAATTTGACATACAGTGGGGTGATTGTAGTTTGAAGTCATGTCAAATGCCGGTTAATAGACTTTTTTGCCGTATGAGAATGTAGGACATATAGGGGGGTCATGGTAGTTTGAAGTGAGAAGAAAACTGCCGGTTAATAGACTTTTTTGCCGTATGCGGAGAAGTCAACTACCAGTTAATAGACTTTGCCGTTGAAGTCAGAAGTCAACTGCCGGTTAATAGAATTTTTTTGCCGATAGTTTGAAGTCAACTGCCGGTTTATAGACTTCGAATATGACATAGAGAAGTCAACTGCCAGTTAATAGATCATGGTAATTGAAGTCAGAAGTCAACTGCCGATTAATAGACTTGGGGTCATGATAGTTTGAACTCAGAAGTCAACTGCCAGTTAATAGACTTACTCATGGTAGTTTGAAGTCAACTGCCAGGTAATAGACTTTAGTTTGAAGTGAGAAGTCAACTGCCGATTGATAGACTTTTATTTGAAGTCAGAAGTCAACTGCCAGTTAATAGACCTTTTCAGTCAGAAGTCAACTGCCGGTTTATAGACTTTTTTGCCGTTTGAGTAGTCAGAAGTCAACTGCCGGTTAATAGACTTTTTTGTGAAGTGAGAAGTCAACTGCCAGTTAATAGACCTTTTTGCGTTGAAGTCAGAAGTCAACTGCCGGTTAATAGAATTTTTTTGCCGATAGTGAGAAGTCAACTGCCGGTTTATAGACTTTTTTGCCGCTTTGAAGTCAGAAGTCAACTGCCGAATAATAGACTTTTTTATTGAGTCAGAAGTCAACTGCCAGTTAATAGACTTTTTTTGCCGTATGGCCGTATGATTATACGTTGCCCAGGGTGCACCACGTGGAGGTAAGTCTATTGAAAAACGAATGCCGAGTGATAGAATTTTTGCCGTAAGAAAGTACGTTGCCCAGGGTGCACCACGTGGAGGTAAGTCTATCGTAGTTAACTGCCAGTTAATAGACTTTTTGCCGTATGAATATAACGAAAGCCGAGTGATAGACTTTTTTGCCGTATGAATATACGTTGCCCAGGGTGCACCACGTGGAGGTAAGTCTATCGCACACTCCTCATGGGTTATATAAAACTAGGACAAAACGAAGAGGCTACATAGTGAACTCTTTGAGTTAACGAATACAAATGGAAATCGAGTTTAGCAAGCATCATATCCAATCAGTTAATTATGTTTCAACTTGAACCTTGACTCAACTGTTTCTTCTCTGTCATAGTCTTGCCGGATGCATTAGCATGAGTGGTGGTTTTTCATGAACATGACTGCAAGCAACGCTTGAAGAGCGCTGAGTACTTTAGCTATAGATATGTGGAATTGGAGCTTAATGTTCGAAACTCTATACCATCGTCGAAGGTGCTTGTGAAAGGTAAAGGAAAAAAATACCTAAAAAACATGCAAAATTTGGTAAGTAATTCAATCACTCAAAACGCGTTTATTCAGTAAGAAAACGACTCCGATTCTCTCGGTGATCTTGATTTACTACTTTTTAATGAAAGGTCATTTATAGTTTGTAAATTTTATTTGTTTAAGTCAACCATTTCTCAATTTTAATGCCAATTGATTATTTCAAGAAGCTATAGGGTTTTGGAATCACATCAGCATTGCATTAATAAGGTTAATGAAATTAATTACGCATTAATTTCATTACATTTCGACATTTGGGGTGCGCGATAGACTTACCTCCACGTGGTGCTCCCTGCGCAACGTATATTCATACGGCAAAAAAGTCTATTAACTGGCAGTTGACTTCTCACTTCAAACTACCATCACCTCACTCTATGCCATATTCGACTACTTTCACAGTACTCACCTCACCTTTTTTTCTACCTTTGTGTCTGCCTCTTTTACATCTTTGAAACACTCCCCCCCTCTCTCTCGACATTTTTCACTTTGATGTTCCTTCTCCTCTGCGAAGCCTGAAGTCAACTGAAGGGCTAATGATAACCATCAAGACGCCTGACATTTGATAAAAATACATTTCGACATTTAGAATTTCCAGTGATATCTCGACATCCATCATTTGTTTGAACCAATAAACATTGTTCTAAGCCGCAATTAATTTACAGAATGCAGAGCTAGGAATTCCAAATGGAAATTTTTCCATATAAATTTCTGTATAGACGCAAACCTCTCTAACGTTCAAACATGTAAATGAGGGTGACTAAATATAACAAATTGTGAATTTCAATTAGTGAGAAATTCTCGAACATGAAGTAAGGCGGGGGGGGGGGGGGGGGGGGGGGGGGGGGGGGAGGNGGGGGGGGGGGGGGGGGGGGGGGGAGGGGGGTAGAGAGAGTTTACATCGAAAGGAAGTATTCAGGTATCATGGGTGCATTTGAACGAATTAGACTTACCTTGATTAATCTAGTCTCTAAGAATTTCGGGCCAATTACATTTTGTAAGATTAGCTCCGAGCAGACTTGACTTCGCAATACATTTTATCTTAAAAAACCTAGGGTGCGCGACAGACTTACCTCCACGTGGTGCATCCTGGGCAACCTATGCTCATACGGCAAAAAGGTCTATTAATCGGCAGTTGACTTCTGACTTCAAACTACCATGACCCCACTGTATGTTAAATTTGACCACTTCCACAGTACCCATCTTACCTTTTCTCTGCCTATGTGACTATCTTTTACTTTACATCTGTGAATCACTCTTCTTCCCCCCCCCCTCCTATTCTCGAATTTTTCTCGCTATATTGTCCCCCACCCTCTGTGAAATCCGAAGTCAGTTAAAGGGCTAATGATGACTATCAATATGCCTGCCATTCGAAATGAATAAATATTAAAAAAACCTCTTATTAAATTATAATCAAAGTCAAGGCAGTTTTTGGCCTTCATTAAACTATTCCTCTCAATATCATAGATGCTATTTTTTGAAAAGTATGTTGGTTGGGGCAATTTCATAGGCCATAAAGGAATTAAATAAATAGGGAAAGCCAGAACTATTTCATTATAACCATGGATAAAATATTTATAATAGGAAAGATAAAAGCCTATTTGTATGTTTTTTAGAGTTTGGTAAAATTGAACTGCTTAAAGACCATTCGGAACTTCTTTAACAGATTCCCACCCCACATGGCCATTTTAAATTCAGAATTATGACTCCATATGCACTCTAATATTGCTTTCTATACATAGTTATTTCGAATCTACTTTCTTCACAAATTCTCTGATCGACAAACCTAGCCACTGAATAAATTTCTTTTGAGGCCTTCTGAAAGGCCAGTAGTTTCAAAGGGACTCATCTCCCCACCTTGAAGCCATGAGAAACCAACCCACCAATCAAGTGCGCATGATAGCTCTATCGACAATTACACATAAAAAGAATGCTTATGCTAGTCTATACAACAAACAATCTGAAGAGAGAAAATTGAAACAAAGTAGAAAATAACATTTCCTATTTTTTTATGAAAGAATCGATTTCTTTTCAACAATTGCCGTAATCGTCAGTAGCCTCCCTAGTTCCTGTGGCTTGTATAATGCTTGACTGCCTGCATATACCATAGGAAGATGTATTTGGGCGGTGGTCGAGTTAGTCAATAAGTTCAGCAGTGATAAGAATGTCCTCTTAGGCAAGGGAATAGAAGAACAATGACCAATAACGTAGTGCAGCGAGAGGGATAGTCTGTGGGCTTTATTCCGGTGCACCAACTAAAATCTACTTGGAGTTCTAATCTTGACCACTTAATTTATAGTAAAAAATGCGAAACAAGACCACTGTTGGCAGTTGAACCCTAACGGCCAGTGTATCTCTAGGATTATCTTTTCAATGTTCTGTCTTCTTCTATAGTCCTCCTAGATTGTTCCCACAACTCGCATTCTCTGTAAATTAGTATTGCAGTATCCCTCATAACAGCCAACATAAGCACATCTATGCTCATCAATGATGTAGGTAGGGGGTGCGCGATAGACTTACCTCCATGTGGTGCACCCTGGGCAACGCATACTCACACGGCAAAAAAGTCTATAAACCGGAAGTTGACTTCTCACTTCGAACTACCATCACCTCACTCTATGCCATATTCGACTACTTTCACAGTACTCACCTCACCTTTTTTTCTACCTTTGTGTCTGCCTCTTTTACATCTTTGAAACACTCCCCCCCTCTCTCTCGACATTTTTCACTTTGATGTTCCTTCCCCTCTGTGAAGCCTGAAGTCAACTAAAGGGGTAATGGTAACCATCAAAACGCTTGCCATTTGATATAAATAAATGATGTAGGTTGCTAAGGCATTTGTCATTCCTATTCAAAAATGGGGGCATTGTAGGACACGTCATCGCATGTCTGCACGCCAGGATTGGGAGGTGTGACCGTACAAACAGTGTACACGTTATATACAATGTACTTGCTGAATAAACGGGGTCCATGCTACAAGTCTGTTTCCTTTCATAGCTGGGGTATAGCTTAGCTGGTTCTGGGAGTCTAGCTAGGTGTTGGAGAATCCGCCACAGAGATTTCTGAGTCGGTTAGGCTTTACTAAGGTAGCAATCCTCTACAGCATTCAGATGGAATTCTATCATTAGTAGAGTGACTCCAATAAATCTTTTCTGTATCTGAGTT